>BQNB010138644.1:0-17677 GCA_026074375.1 Tanacetum coccineum | reverse complement strand
TTCGTCGTCTTCCCGGGCCTTGAATAGTGCTGTGGGGATGTGTGTAGGTATGTGTAGGTAGGATGATCCTACCCTTGTATATATAGTGTATGGATTAGGGTTACGTAGGATGTGGGCCACCCTCTTATCGGGTTCGGCCCATTGGGTCTGGCCCATTTTGGACTATACGCCAACAGTTTTTATATGAATCTGGTACTTAATTCGTTTATATTTCAAATTCAGGTAATAAAAGCATTAGATAGGAAAGACGCAAGAGATGGCCAAAAATAATACCAATACTATATTATTTAATAGAGGTACTAAATTCGTATGAAGATTACTAAATCTCTACAGGATGCAACTTATGAGCCAAAAGAAGAATAGTACCACAACTATATAATTTAGTAGGGGTACTATATTTTAAAGATAAATGCAATCGAAGAATATCAAAATTAGAAGAATTACGGCGTAACAGGCCCGCGAGAGTTACGCTGTAATTAATCATTGCTGAAGAAGTTGTTTAGTAACTAACGGTTACGGCGTAACTTGGTCGATGTAATTACGACGTCCAAATTTTTATGCTAAATGAAGGAATGCCGCGTCAAATGAATTATGACGTAACTTGACACAACAGTTACGCCGTAATGATGACTCATCGCAGGGATTAATATTTTGCAAGAATTATACAATTTCAATAATTAGCAAGAAAGACGAGGGGCCAAACTCGCCAAATGACTCAACCTTATATTTTGTTATAAATAGAGAATGAAATCATTCATTCTGATTCATTCCATTCGGTGGTAGTGTCGACAGCAAGAAAAAGGAAAAGAGCAGCATAGCTGCTTGCTTTGGAGCAGGGCAAACTCTTCAGGGTTTGCCATGGCGTTCGAATAGGGGATCGAGAACACTCAATTAGCATGATTGTATTCATACTTCAACTTATTATGTTTAATTTAATTTAATTATTATTTTGATTTATTTGGATCTGGCAATATAATTTGTTGGTGTTTTGATTATTTACCATGTTTTATTATTTTTTTTCTTTGCATTTAATTTATTAATTATCTTTTTGATTATTATATTATGATCTTGTCGTCTTTATTTCTTTTTTAATTATTTATGCAGTGTGCTTTTTGATCCTTGTGATCCTGTCTAAGTATTGATATGAGGTTGAGTGCAGTCAATGATTTATATGATCCCAAAGACCTTGGCACACACGATTGACTGCAGGATGCCTAGTACTTGTAGTCGTTCAACCTACACCCATTAAGCGAACCCTTAGCATTAAATATTTGGTTAAGAATGCGAGCTAATAGGAGACCACCTGTTAGAGTTAAGCGTATCTCATAAGTTAGTTGGAAGACTTCCTCTAAGGTTGTGATTAGACATTAGATCGTAGTAATTAAATGCGTTCATCCTTTCTAGTTGTCTGCCACTATGCCAATTCTCTTTTCGACAGCAAGGCTTACCACCCAATAATCCTACAATAATCTCAAAACTCTAAAATGCTTTCTTTACTGCTTTCTTAGGTAGAAAATAATTTTGATTAAATAATTAGAAACACAAACCGTTCTTTGGGTCGACACCCGTATTTACCAATCACTACACTATACATGATAGGGTACATTGTTCTCTAGTGCGTAGGAATAATCGAGGTAGTTAGGGTTTTATAAATGTAAAACCTGACATAGTTTCTCTTAAAGGAAATTACGCATCAAGTTTTTGGCGTCGTTGCCGGGGAACGATTTTTATAGTTTTTGATTGTTTGATTGAAATATGTGTTGTGTTTGTATGAGAGTGCTTGAATCTCTGTCCTTCTCTTATTTCTGTGTGCTTGTGTGCTTGTTTGTGTAAAATAAATAAATAAATTAGTCTCGTCTCAGACTTGGTTATGGCGTACCTTGGTAGTGCTTGTTGCGGCATATCTCTAAACTAGGTCTGGAACACCAAAAATAGTTTGGGCATTGCTTGACCATTTAAAATATTTTCTAACGCCGCATGTATCCAAATATTAAGATTGCCAACCTTGATGTTTATATTCATGTGGTATTCCTGAGTCAAGTATTCGCTATTAATATGTGCTCCTCTTCTTTTGCTCAGTTTTATTGTTATTACACATTTAATGCACGGGTTTGTTAGTGTGCAGGTTGAGCAATTATGAATAGGTTTAGGAGATCTTGGTGTAAGAGCCAAGATGACAAGAGGATTGGACATGTTTGAAGATGTCCAAGTAGCCTGTGATGGAGGCTTGAGTCTAACTTAAAGTCTCGTTTGAAAAAGAAAAGTGCTTATCGGGAGAGAACCCGACCTATCCTTTTAATTTATTTCATTTCCTTTCTACATTTAGTTGGTTTGTAGATTTCTTACTCCGTTTTGCAGGTTCTCACAGCAAGGAAATGGAATTCAAGGTCACATCAACTCGTATTAATGTGGTATAAATGTTTCTGTTTGGGCGTAACCACTTCAGTTACGCCGTAACGAGTGTAGTTACTGTGTAACCCTCTCCATGGTTACGCCGTAACCGGATATAATCAAAATTTTAAAAATAATTTTGCCACATGGTTATGGCGTAACTCATCCCATGGGTTACACCGTACTCCTTCCTGCAAACCTCAAATAAGTTTGAAATTTTTACAAAACCTTGTACATTTAGTAAATAAACTTTTTGGGTATGTTCCCTGAAAACCCTCACGAGAATTCACTCGTCCACTTGGGCCACCAAGTGGTTTCAAAGGCTTGTTGCATACGCTAAATGCAAATGTGATTCCTACGAAAGTGAGTTTGGTTTATTTTGTACTGTTTTGTATATTTTGTGCTATTTTACTTTTATCCAGGTTTATGCTTTTGGTGTTAGTCTTTCTTACAGCTATACAGTTAAATGCACCTGGAGTAGTGCTATGATGCTAATCAAGCTACAAGGAGGCATCCCAAACTGGACTAGTTGGATGCCACACAGGCTTATGATGGTAGATATTGCTCGAGGAAGCAGACTTGGAGCACAGCTTGAGCATGATGTCTCTTCATCTTACCAAGCAAATCCAAGGGAGTTTTCCGTTCCATTTCTGATCCTTTCTATTTTAATTTTATATGCTTAAGTTTGACTTAAGTGGGGGGAAAGAATTAGAGAAAAACACCCATTTGATTATACTTGGCTTTATTTTTCTAGTTTTTATTGAAAAAATTTCATTAATAAACTTTTGACATGTTTTTCATTACTTAACTAGTTAAAACTTTACTAAGCACACCTACCTTATAAGTCCATTGTGTGAGGATACGTCTTTTTATTTTCCCCTTATACATGAAATCAATAAAAATGAGTGTGTCGGTGGCTGTAGTAGACTTTAGAACTTGGCCTCGTATATCTTTTCGAGACCACCAGAATGAGCATTGCACCTAGTGTAATCGGTGTAGCTGTGATAAAAGGTAATATTTAGGATTAACCCCAAATAGCCTCTACGTGTTTTGTGTATATTGACTTTTCACACTGATTAGTCAATCCCCCTGTTAAACCATTTGTTGCACTCATTTTCAGTGCAAGATACCCCTAGTACAACATGTTGAGCCTTTCCTTTCATTATGTTAAACCCAAATATATGTTGTTTCGTTACACCAATTGCCTAGCCTACCATGTAGTTTCTTTTGTCCATGATCGGGGAGTTGCTGGTTTATTTTGGTCTCACTGGTAAAAGTTGCGGGTCAGATAAGGGTATGTGATGAAATTCGGGTTTTGAAGATAGTTAATCTCAAGTGGGGGGATACTCATTTATATATGTGTCTGTATTGTAATTTCTGTTTTATTGTATCCTTGTCTTGCATAAAAAAATAAAAAAAAAAGTAAAAAAAAGAGAATAAAAAGCATGCAAGCAAGTATTTATTATAGCTGATAAAAAAATATATAAATCAGCTTTTATGTCGTATTGTGGTAGCATTCCCACCTTGTTCAGCTGGCGATGATTAGTCATTCTCGTTTAGATCTATGTAAATGGGTAGTTCTTATAAACCTGCGACATTTCTATATTTCCTTTTTATTTTAAGTCTATATTTGTACAATGTGGGCATTGTACATCTCAAGTAGGGGGAAGAGAGATAGAAATGAGTTATTTGGTTAGATTATGTGCTGATTTTACCCAAAATTAAAAAAAATTAGCACATAATTTTTTGTTCATTGATGATGAAGGCCGAGTTAATGCGTCTTTCTTGCCAAGTTTATGGAGATTATGAGGCATTACACTATATTTCATATGCATTAACTCGTGTATTATGAAGACCCCTTGACTTTTGACCCTCAATTTTTTCCTTATAGGATTTAAATGCGACCAGTGACGGGGACATTGTGGACTTAGGAAACTATTTGTTTTGTGTCTTTATTTGACACCAATTAAATATGCATCCCATGTCTTTATCCTACCCTTATCATTCATAATCCTAAACTTTAGCTTATTCGAGTTAAGTAACTGAGCAATCACAGGTGTCTCGTTCATGGATTTAGATGAGCATTTATGGTTTTGTCGCATATTCTATAATTTTTGTATTGGTAAAGATTGCAATAAAAGGATGATTTACCCCGTAAGCCTTTGTGTTGTGTCAACCCATTTACCTTTTTGAACAGTTGCATCTAGACTCTAGTGGTGGAGATTAGTATCATTGCCAAGCTTATGATAGAATACTCCCCATGACTGAGCAGTTGAGTGATCGCCAAAAATGAAACACATAGATTAGTGAGAGTATGAGTGTGATTTGTTTTTCTTTTTTGTGAGGTGCCCGGTTTAGAATTTTCTAGCATAAGTGATTTTTAAATTCATATCTTCCTTGATAACTTGTGAGATATCTTTTTGAGAATTATTTAAAATGTTCTACTTGAGAGTAAGTTGAATTCAAATGGGGGATATTTGATAACATCAAATAGTTAATACTTCTATATATCAAATTCTCGCATTTATTGCCTTGTTTTATATTATTTTTATATGAATCTGGTATTTAATTCGTTTATATTTTAGATTAAGGTAATAAAGGCATTGGACAGGAAAGACGCAAGAGATGGCCGAAAATAGTACCAATACTATATTATTTAGTAGAGGTACTAAATTCGTAGGAAGACTACTAAATCTCTACATGATGAAACTTATGAGCCAAAAGAAGAATAGTATCATTATTTTATTATTTAGCAGGGGTACTATATTTTTAAGGATAAATGCAATCGAAGAATATCAAAATTAGAAGAATTACGGCGTAACTAGCCCGCAGGAGTTACGCCGTAATTCATCATTGCTGAAGAAGATGTTTAGTGACTAAGGGTTACGGCGTAACTTGGTCGATGTAATTACGATGTCCCAATTTTTATGCTAAATGAAGGAAAGCCGCGTCAGGTGAATTACGGCGTAACTTGACACAACAGTTGCGTCGTAATGATGACTCATCGCAGGGATTAATATTGTGCAAGAATTATACAATTTCAATCATTATCAAGAAAGGCAAGGGGCCAAACTCGCCAAAAGACTCAAAACTTATATTTTGTTATAAATAGAGAATGAAATCATTCATTTTGATTCATTCCATTCGGTGGTAGTGTCGACAGCAAGAAAAAGGAAAAGTGCAACCTAGCTGCTTGCTTTGGAGCAGGGCAAACTCTTTGGGGTTTGCCATGGCGTTTGACTAGGGGGTCGAGAGCACTTAATTAGCGTGATTTGTATTCATACTTCAACTTATTATGGTCAATTTAATTTAATTATTATTTTGATTTGTTTGGATCTAGCAATAAAATTTGTTGATGTTTCGATTATTTATCATGTTTTATTATTTGTTCTTGGCATTTAATTTATTAATTATCTTTTTTGATTATTATATTATGATCTTGTCATCTTTATCGCTTTCTTTATAATTTATGTAGTGCGCTTTTTTATCCTTATGATCCTGTCTAAGTATTGATATGAGGTTGAGTGCAGTCAAGGATCTATATGATCTCAAAGACCTTGGCACACACGATTGACTGCAAGATAACTAATACTTATAGTCGTTCTGCCTACACCCATTAGGCGAACCCTTAGCATTAAATATTTGGTTAGGAATCTGAGCTAATAGGAGACCACATGTTAGAGTTAAACGTATCTCATAAGTTAATTGGAAGACCTCCTCTAAGGTGTGTGATTAGACATTAGATCGTAGTAATTAAATGCGTTCATCTTTTCTAGTTGTCTACCACTCTGCAAATTCCCTTTTCGACAGCAAGACTTACCATCGAATAATCCTACAATAATCTCAAAACACCAAAATGCCTTTTTTACTGCTTTCTTAGGTAGAAAATAGTTTCGATTAAATAATTAGAAACACAAACCTTTCTTTGGGTCGACACCCGTATTTACCAACCACTACACTATACAAGATAGGGTACACTGCTCTCTCGTGCGTAGAAATAGTCGAGGTAGTTAGAGTTTTATAAATGTAAAACCTGACATAGTTTATTTTAAAGGAAATCATGCATCAGTTAATCTTTGGAAACTTGATTCTAATGTGCCAAATAATTCCGACTTTGACATTTGGTTACATTTGGCTTCGGTTAATGAGGTAAATGATAAGATGAAAAATTCACTTTACGGTTACTTTATTGGTACAAAGCTTGCTTTTCCTACAGTGGAATGGTTTGTTCGTAACAATTAGAAAAAATATGGCTTAAAGAAAGTAATGATGGTGAAAGGTTTTTTCCTTTTTAAGTTCTTATCTACTAGGGGTGTTGATTCGGTGCTTAGAGATGGTCCATGGATGATTGGTGGAGTCCCTATATTTCTAAATAAATGATCCCTCTCTGTGAGCCTTCTTAAAGAAGATTTGTATTGTGTTCCCATTAGGGTGAAGTTCCATGATGTCTCGTTGGTTTCTTATACATCAGATAGGTTAAGCTTGATCGCCACGAAAATTAGTACCCCAATGATGCTAGACTCATATATGAATTCCATGTGTTTGGAATCATGGGGTAGGAGCAGTTATGCAAGAACTTTAATTGAAATTGATGCATGTAATAGTTTTAGGGATAATCTAGTTATGGATGTTCCAAACCTTGATGGACCTGGATAACGAAAGAAACCATTCGTGTTGAATATGAGTGGAAACCTCCTCATTGTGGTACATGCTTTATATTTGGTCACTTAGTGATGATTGTCGAAAAGCTCCTAAACGAGTGGTGAATAGGGTGGATAAAGCATGGTTCTAAAAGGCGCGCAAAGGCCTCGCAAAGGCGCGAGGCATGAGCTCCATGCCACGCAATAGACCAAGGATTAGGCTTAAGGCTTAACGCGAGATAAGGAGTGAAAAAATATGATAAGACGCGATAAAACATGATGCGTGGAGGCTTTTTTGAATTCAAGTTCGATAAAAATCGTATTTTTATATAGAAATGAAAAAGATTACTAATTTCTTGACTTTATTCCTTATATATGACACTTTTTGTAAACTCAATATATTTGTAATATGATATAAATATATAAATATTTTTATATTTTGTGCCACCTTAAGTCACACCTTAAAAGTGCCATGACTCGCCATGGCTCGCAAAGGCGTGAGGCTTGGCCATGCCGCCACGCCTCACGCTATTTATAACCTCGGGATAAAGGCAAGGGCGAATCATCCATGGCTGATAATGATGGTTTTATTGAAGTGAAAAGGAAGAAATAAGGTGGCAATAATAGAGGCACCAAAAACTTTAAACCGGCCTCGGTGAAACCAAAAACTAAATATCGCCCTAAAGTAAATCAATCGACTAAAGAGGTGAGCCCTAAGACGGCTCTTTCTGTTGGTAAGAAGAATGTATCGACATCAGGTAACTCTTCAAAGATGACAAGTAAGACGAATGTTTCGAAATCACGTAATGGTACCTTTTCTCTTAGTAACTCATTTGAGGCTTAAAATGTTGAAAACCCGGTTATTAAGGAAGTTGATTGGGGGAATAAGGCTGAGATGGATGGTGTGCAAGAGGAAGAGAAAAGTTCTACCCCTTTAGCATAAAAGATTAATATGTTTAAACAACAATTACTGGAGGGGAAATGTATGCTTGTGGATGATGATGGTAAACCTTTAGAAAAGGTTAATTCTTCGGGTAATCATGGTAGTGAGGATGAAGTTGAACCTGCTGATAATGAAATGACAAGTTATTTGGCTTCAAAACCATATGGGGGGTATGGAACTAACAGTTTGCTGGAACAATTGAGGGAAACATATGAGAATGCTGACTTTGACTACGACCCAAACGATGATGATATGTATGAAGGTCAGAAAATTCCTAACAATATTCAATCTATATGTGATAATTTGGATATCAAGGTACGAGATCGTAAGAAGAAATAGATTACTTGATGTTACTGAGTCATTTGTAGTCTAGTTATTATGTGTACCTTCCGTTAAGGAAGTAAGTTGCCTATGTAACGGGCTGAGATGTGAGATACACCCACATCCATTGTACTGAATTGTTTCTTGCGTAATAAATTTACTGAGGAAACCTTTTACCCAAAAAATATCTTAAACCTATTTCATTCCATGTCACAATAACCCTCACTCCACTATGATCTAAAAATTTATAAACCTTTTCATTTTTTATAAACCTTATGATAAACCTCTCATAGTGGATGCCCTAAAGTTGTAAAGGGTATCTACTTGTTATCTAATTTGCACGTGTTGAGCATTTAATCATTAAATGCTTCTGTACTAGGTAATGGGACAAACTCTTCTTTAGGAAACAGTGTTAATAATAGTACTTTTGTTTTATTTTGTCCTTTTTGGCGTTTAGTATATTTTCCCGCCCTTGACCTTACACTAATATACATATGATTCATTTCTCATCATCTTTAGTATTACGAGGAGATCAAAACATCGTTCCAGTGACGCATTGTCATATTCGACAAAACGTAAACTTCGTTGATCAGTAACTTCGGTAGTTAAATCGATCAGGTAAATGAAGCGAAGACTATTTGTCTTCAAAGACTCAAAAGGAGTTGTGCTCAGCGTCTACTTAATATTTAGGCTATTTTATGTCCAAATCTATTTAGTGACCGTTGGACGTTGAAATTGCCCAACATATTAGATTAGTTATTGTCGTTATATATATAACCATATGAAACATATTAAGAAATTGCCCAACAAATTAGATTAGTTATTGTCATTATATATATAACCATTTGAAACATATCAAGGGAGATCTTCTAAAAGTTCAAGAAGCCCTAAAAAGACCTTGAGAAGTGAGAACAAAACCTACAACATTGATGAACACCCGTTTCCAACCTAACTCTATTAAAAGAAGAGAAGGCACATGTATAAATTGTAGAAAGGTGAATGTTTCTCTTCTTATTTCATCAATGCATACAATATATATAGATATCCATACAATGGGATAAGGCTCATCCAATACGTGTACAACTAGACATATTTAATGTGACTGATAATCAAATCACAATTAATCAAATCAAATCACTAAACATACGGGCTAATACTCCCCCGCAGTTTGAGCGGCGAAATTGGGAAAGCTCGGACTAGAGTAGTAAGCTAGAAAAGAAAAACAAAACATTAACGGAATAAAAGCATAACTTGTAGATGAAAGCTCGGACTGATCTTCAAATAACAACAAAATCAAAGCGTCGCACATGAACAATAATTGTTGAAGAAATCCGACAACATGCGGAGACAAATCTTAAAACCTAAAATTCACAATCAGAAAATCATTTTTATACGAGATAACCCCCAAAGTATCTCGAACCATATGGGATAACCCAAAGTATCCCGAAACATAAACGATAACCCAAAATATCCTAACAATCGTGTGGATTTGTGACCTTAGCACAAATCACCAATACAAATCACGGTTGTGCGGATTTGTGACCTTAGCACAAATCACCAACACAAATAACAATAAAAATAAAACAAATAAAAACAAATATTTGAGGAGATGGTTTGACGGGGTGGCGTAAGGGAGGTGGCTCAACATAGCCACATCGGTCTGAGGATCAGACCTGCTCCGATACCATGTAGAATGATATTACTTTTATTGATTTCGTGTGGCATTGCAAAGAGGAGTCTATACAAGCTATTCTGGGTAAATAATGATTACCCACTAATCAAGCTAATCACTAGCCAATCAATCATATTAAATATGCAAATCATATGCCAATCAATCACTACAAATCATATGGCTAACACTCCCCCGCAGTTTGAACGGGAGGCTTCGCGACGGACAAACTGGAACATAAGTTGAAAGCCTCTTCTTCTTCTATCATCTTCTTCGTTGTTTGTTTGTATTGAAAGCTCTTCTTCTTCTATCATCTTATTCAGACAAACTCAAGGTATATCTATCTGTCGAAGATGGCAGACTCAACCTGTATCTATCTGCTTAACACGGCAGACTCAAGGTATATCTATCTTGTCAAGGATGACAGACTCAACCTGTATCTATCTGCTTAACACGGCAGACTCAAGGTATATCTATCTTGTCAAGGATGACAGACTCAACCTGTATCTATCTGCCAACAACCAAAAGTCGTCTCGGAACTTAAACCTTAGATTCGACAAAAGTCATCTCGGGACTTGATACCCTAGATTCGACAAAAGTCATCTCGGGACTTATACCCTAGATTCGATCCCAACAAAAGTCATTTCGGGATTTGATACCCAAGATTCGACACCAACAAAAGTCGTCTCGGGAATAAGAACTCTAGATTCGACACCAACAAAAGTCGCCTCGGGAATTAATACCTTGGATTCGACATAAAAAAACAATTAAACATAGATTTGATCCACAAAAACCTCCCGTGGGAGATATGTTTTATTCATACGATATTTAAAGAGTACATAGCATAATAAAACCCTAATGGACCCTGAGCCCACAAACCGGGCCGGGCCTATTTATCCTCTAATACATGCATGGAAGCATCAAGGTTGAACAATCTTTTATATGTCACGTAATTAAAAGATGGTTGACTAATTACGTACTGCTTATCTGTGTAATAAATGGCATGGATTCTTTCGAATGAAACATGCTCTTTGTACGTGTAAAATAAAAATGGACTTTCGGATATCCACAAATCGTTTTCAATGCGCGCCTTGTCACAAGTTACAATCTGTCTATCTTTCTAATTACATAGTTTCATTTTTAGCACAATTCTCATTGGTGATGATTTTTGTTGTATACCATATGCCTTTGCTGAGCAAATACTATTTATAATTCCATACATACCCAATTTAGATATCAAAATTTTATATTACCGAATGTATTTAAAGCATGTTTTAGGTAAATATGGAATTATGATATTTTATTTGGGTATATATGGAATTAACCCTACTATAAAATTAATGATATTTACTTGCCAAAGAGAAATGTCAGCAAAAGTTAAAATGTAGTCACCAGAAGTTATTTTTCTTTTCCAATTAAGAAAAAAAACGGTAATAAAGCCACCACTAAAGTCTATCATTACTAAAATGTTTAGTGAGCAAATGTTCCAAAGATTTACTGACTGAACCGATTTGGTTGGTAAAAGTTGTACAAGTTGTTCATTAATATCACTACAATGACTGAACTTTTTAGTGAGCAGAAGTTATACATGTATTTTGCAAAATCAGTTGACGTTTCAGGTAGCAGAAAGTTGTCATATAATTATTGAAATTGCATAAAATAAAAATGGACTTTCGGATATCCACAAATCGTTTTCAATGCGCGCCTTGTCACAAGTTACAATCTGTCTATCTTTCTAATTACATAGTTTCATTTTTAGCACAATTCTCATTGGTGATGATTTTTGTTGTATACCATATGCCTTTGCTGAGCAAATACTATTTATAATTCCATACATACCCAATTTAGATATCAAAATTTTATATTACCGAATGTATTTAAAGCATGTTTTAGGTAAATATGGAATTATGATGTTTTACTTGGGTATATATAAGACACGAAGTAAAATCAAAAAAAAAGTCAAGAAAATGACAAGAAAAGGAATGAAGGACGACCAACCCTTACTATCCCATCCATTACCCCAAAGTCTAACAACAGAGCGAGTACATCCACAGTTTTACACACTAATGTCAATTCTTTATCACTATCCCCCTCTCGTCCCTCCCCACTACCACCCCTTCACCCCCACTTCATACTATAAATTTATTAGATATTTACCTTGACATACGACAAAACAAAAGAGAGGATAAAATGTCAGCGAGCATTAAGTTTTTTTTAAATAAGTTTAAATGTAGTCACTAGAGTTGTTATTTTTCTTTTCAAATTAAGAAAGAAAGAAAAATTAGTGGTTTATTTATATAGCAATCCCACTAATAGTATATCATTACTCTAAATTGTTTAGTGAGCATTTTTTTAGTGAGCAAAAGTTCTAAAGATTTAATGGACTACAGATTTGGTTAGTAAAAGTTGTCAAGTTGTTCATTAATATCTACTACAATGATTTTGAATTTTTTAGTGAGCAGAAGAAAGAACGGTAATAAAGCCACCACTAAAGTCTATCATTACTAAAATGTTTAGTGAGCAAATGTTCCAAAGATTTACTGACTGAACCCATTTGGTCAGTAAAAGTTGTACAAGTTGTTCATTAATATCACTACAATGACTGAACTTTTTAGTGAGCAGAAGTTATACATGTATTTTGCAAAATCAGTTGACGTTTCAGGTAGCAGAAAGTTGTCATATAATTATTAAAATTGTAATTTTTAAAAGGTAAGAGAAGAAAGATCAACAACAGGGTTTCGTGCCATAGCCAGTTTATATTGTTTGATGCTTTGACAAAGAAACATGTATTGATTTCTTCATTATAAGGTGACATATTAATGACATAGACATAGACATCTCTTCTTCTGGGAGAAATAAGCACAACTTCATTGAACATTGAAATTTCAATCACATAACTGGCTGATGCTGATCAAATTATGTTTAAGATCATTCACATAAGCGAC
The DNA here is from genome assembly GCA_026074375.1 of Tanacetum coccineum. NCBI lineage: Eukaryota > Viridiplantae > Streptophyta > Magnoliopsida > Asterales > Asteraceae > Tanacetum > Tanacetum coccineum. The sequence continues at coordinate 4,768 of BQNB010138644.1, read as the reverse complement.
CCTGGTAAAGGTGATTCCATTGCAGTTAACTGAGCCATATCCTTTTGTGTCACCTGAAGAGTTATTCTCAAATACCACTTTATGACCTGACTCATTTGAATATCTGTGCAGATATTGTTTAACCATTGTCATGGGTCTAGAACAGCCACTATCTAAATACTGATTCGGTTGATTTAGTCTATAATATATATATATATATATATATATATATATATATATATATATATTTATATATAAATATATATTTATTATATCTTAAAATTCCAAATAAGTAATAGTATAGAGAGTTTATTTGATATAAATTGTTTGAGGTACAAAAATAGATTGTTATCTCTTGGATGTCGTATCCCGACGAAGTGTGAATTGAAAACCATGTTTCGGTTCGTGATCGCGTGCTTGAATTTTCAATATTTTGAATTTTGGATTCTAAATCTAAAAACGCAAAAGGAAAGCACATAAAGGCACGCTAAAGTAGAAATAAAGGCAATTTAAAATTTTAACGACATTTAAATACACTTAAAGCAAATTAAAACAAACTAATTAACCAAATATGACCAAATAAAACTCTAAAATCTAAAAATGCAAATTTCTTAAACTAAAATATATTAAACTGATTTTTGAAAAACAAAAATTATTTTTTTTGGATTTTTAAACTAATTAAATCTTTTATTTTAACTAAATAATACTAAAAATTAAATTAAAAATACTAAACTTAATCCTAAAATTTTGAGAAAATTTATAAAAATACTAGTCACTATTCCTAAGGATTACAAAGAAAAACGAAATAAAAAGCTAAAACCAATAAGCTAAGAAAATTCGAATAAGCTATTAAGCTCAAAACCTAAACTTACTATAACAATTAAAGGGTGTAAAGGTTAAATGAAAAAGACCCAAGGGCGCATTGGTAAGGTGTGTGTGTTGAGTAAGGGAGGTCACAAGCAAAAATAAGACCCAAGCCCTTTGACAGTCCCTTTATTGAAAACATTTTTTTTATTTTCTTTTTGGAACAATTATAGAATAAGCAAAAATAAGCACTTTTAATGAAGGAACTTTTTCTGAAACTTATGAATAAGCCAGGAAAAAGCTATTCTAAAACTGACAGTTTGACTTAAAACCATTAGCTAAGCTTGGTTGGCTTTTTAGACTAAATAAGCAATTAGAAAAATGAATAAGCTAAAAACATATCTTGACCTAGACCCAATAAGCACTAATGACTAGGAACTAACAAACAAGATAAGCTGATAAGCAACAAAAAAGAAATAAGACAAATGACTCTAAAGGGCTATAAAAGGACTTTTACACTACTTTTAAGCTAAGTTTTTGAACCTGTAAGCACAAAAATAAGCTGAAAGCTAAAAATAGATTTAGAACTTGACTAAATTAACTCAAATAAGCTCGGATTAAGCAAAGTATCTAATGAAATAAGCTAGATCAGACAGCTAACATATGACAGACTACATTAATTTTTTAGACTTTTTTTGAAAATGAAATGATAATTGCAGCTTAACTCTTAAGACTTAAAAAAAATAACTTTGACACTCTAAAAACTTAAGACAGAATAAGCTAAATTTAATCAAAATTAACCTAAGATAAGCTAGAATCTAAGCACAAAATGGTCTGCATTAAGAGGCTTTAAAGTATTACTCAACAATCTAGTGTTACTTGTATGTTTTGGAACTAAAGATCTCAAAAGGCTTTTACAAAGACTTAAGACTCAAAACAGATTTAATAACCCAAATAAGACCCATTCTTAGCACTAAATCAACACCTTAAGCATCCGTTTTATAAAAACAGCTAATAATCAGATTAGCTCAACTTTTGAACTATTAGAACTTAAATTTGGTTTAAACAAACTTCAAAACTAAGCATAACTTTCATCAAGACTTAATAAGAGCTAAATAAAAACTAACTTGATCCTAAAACAGCTTTAACACCTATTTTGACTTTATACTATTGCTTATCCCAAACACCCCTTTTAAACATGAAATCTCATTTTTAAGCTAAAACATATCCAAATAAGCCCTAATTTATACAAACAGATTAAGAACTAAGAATATAAAAGACAAATAAGCAAAAACTAAGGAAAGTTAAGCACTAAAAGATAAGCTATACTAGTAAGCAGTTTCAACCCCTAAATGGCAGTTTTAACTAAAACTCATACTAAACTAATTATAATGATCTAAATTGGAAATTTAAGACATATTAAGCTAACATAAAACAGATTAAGCACGTTAAAAACAACAATAAGCACTAATAAGCAAAATAAGCAATTTGATAAGCTGAGATTGAAATTAAGCAAAAATAAGGAAAAGTAAACATACCTTAGTCCTTTGCTCAAACAAGGACTGAATAGCTTATCTACAAGATCCAGCTTATAAGAATAAGCTGGCGAAGTCCTATAAGCCCTTCCATTTCTGGCTTATTATCCAAAAAGCTCAAAACCACAAACCTTAACCAACTGACTTGAAATTGAACAAACAAGCTCAAATAAGCTTTTAGGAGCTTATTTAAGCTTAAAGAGGGCTTGTGTAAGCATTTTAGCTTATTAAGAAATTTGAGTAAATTGCATAAGTAAAAGCTGTATTTAAAGAACACAATTAAACTAAAAATTACTTTTATTAATAAAAAGAGAAGTACATTAAGCTGAATACAAGAGATAAGCAAGAATTAAGCTGGAAAATTAAGCTACACTACTCCTAATCTATCCTACTCTATTACTACACTAAATATCTTCTACTATGTGAAATAATTTCTATTTATAGGAGACGAATGAAGCTTCTAGGCCAAAGGAGCATCTTCAATCCTTTTGATCTCAACCCTTAAATCAAATTCCATCCATTTAAACCCTTGGATTGCCTCCACATACGTCCAACCAATGAGAATGTTAGGGATTGCCAGCGTGGCTTAAGTGGTGTCAGAGGCGTCAGAGCTTAGCCTTCTAGAAGGGGTGAAACGGGATTGGTTTTACTTGGTGTTATTTGTTGCAGGGTAAAAGGGAAGGGACAGTGAACAGTGAATGGCGCAGGTTTATATTGTTTTGACTTGGACCTTGACCCGGGTATGGATTGGACTTGGGTTATTATTTGGGCCAGGAAATGGATAAGGGGTTAAATGGATTTGGATTTAGTATTTTGGACTTAGGAATTTATATAAGACTAAAGGGTTTATATATATATCAAATGTTAATGGGTTGACCCGGCCCACAAAATGAGTACGGGTTGGCCCATTAACAAATGAATATGCCTTCGGCTTCGTTTTTCCCATACTCTTCCAATCGTGCTCGGGTTTTGTCCCTTTTGCCTTTGTTTTTGTCCTTTTTATAAATATCCATTACTTGTAAGACATAATTCACAAAACACGCAAATACAATGTATTTTTCATGTATTTTTTGTCATTTAAGCTCATTTTTATAAGGATAATTGATATGTGATTAAACACATATAAAAAATCCCCCATACCAAGCTATTGCCGTGTCCTCACGCAATGTCATAAACACATATAGAAAACTTAAAAATTTACCCCCTAGACTAATTACCTCGAAAAGTAGCTAAGTGTTCATTTAAGGGGATTAAGAAATCACTAGTTTAAAACGCCCCATTTTACCATTTTTTTGCATACATTTATATATAATTTTATGGTTCACGGAACAAGAAACACTAAAAAGATAAATTCATCGTCCTTGATTTTTCACCCGCCCCAAACCAAGCTTAATAACGAAATTATTGTTAAATACAAGTTAAGATGCTAACACTACTTATAAATGCTAATTGTGTACGCATAGCTACTTTTCGGTCCCTTATTCCTATATCCTCTAAAGATTTTATTATTATTGTTGGTGACAAATTAATTAAGTCCTTATTCATATAAAGTAAACCCAGTTTAGACCATAATTAGTTTGAAATCCTTTCCTAAAGACACGATATGGTGGGAATAAGGTCCACATTAAGGTTATAAATTCACATGTTTTAGGGGTTATCCTTTTTATTTCATCCGAAACAACTCAACTACGAGTCCCGAGACGGAGGCTTTATTTAGATAACTCCGGAGTCGAAATTTGGCTTTATTATTATTATTATTATAGAAACATTATTAATCGCCCCGGTCCTTTAAACAACTGCCACATCGGTATGCGAGCCGACCATGGTCTAGGAGTCTTATTTCGACCAAGGGATCCTCGACCTTTTTGAAAACTGTCATATCGGTATGCGAGCCGACCATGATCCAGTAAACTATTATCATTCTTGGATTTATTATTCTTATTATTACCTCCACCCTTTAAACGACTGTCACATCGGTATGCGAGCCGACAATGATCCAGAAGTCTTATTTTGGATTCGGTTTATTATTACATTATTATTATTTAGCCAAATTTCAAGTCCTGTGGTCTTTTAACTACCTATACAACGGTAGCGAGTCGTCAAGAATCGGTAGCCTATTTTCCCACAACACTGACAAAACCTCGATGTGTACCTTACTTTCACCAGAAGGAATCTCTACGAAGTAATTTAAACTAAGAATCGCAAAAGTCAAAGTAATTTATTTATTCAATAATTATATAACGGTTATTAAGCTGATAGGAGCAAAAAGACACAATTAACCTCCATGAGCTCTAAAGAGATCCATCTACTCCATGCTTAGCATCTAACTTATATTAAACTCTATCATCTCTCGTTCTTCGCAAATTTAAAATCTTTAATAAAAAGATCCGCGAATGCTTAGTATAACTAAATCAAGCTTTGCATATTTAAAGTCTATTATGGAAACTTGC
>BQNB010138643.1:0-11902 GCA_026074375.1 Tanacetum coccineum | reverse complement strand
GAGCTAAGGAGTAACAAGTTTATAAAGGTAAAATGGTTTTTTAAGGTAAAATAGGTTTTTATTATAAGGCTTAGGGTTGATCATTCTAACAATCTTTCACCAAAAGTACCACACCAACAAGGCAGCTGAATCACACATACATGGCCGTAACGACGGAATAGACATGTGTGTTCGATCACATCCTCATTCGAGTTTAACCAAGGGTTAGGATGAAGAGTGATATAGGGTATGGATCTTGTAATTTTCACAAAAAGTAATCCTTATTCGAGTAAAACCCAAGGTTAATGATTAGGAAAGGGAAATACATTGTTGTTAAATAAAAATTACGAAACAAATAGATTAATTCCAAAACAAATAAGGCACAAGTTGCTAGACACTTTTCCCGACCGTTACCATGGAAAAGACACAATTATTTACATAAACGTCTTGATCATAGATAAAAAACAACAACCAAAGTTGGCATTTCCGTAACGGTCAACTTACCATTCATCCCATACTTTACATAATTTGACAAGATAAGTGGCGATATCTACCACTTTATACAAAACTTTACATTGTTGACTTATAAGACGTATCAACGAATAATCGATAATTCATATAATTCTTTCGATTTAAGCTTTTGCTAAACGATTATCTTCAAACTTTTCTCCTCTTTTTTGTTGCGATTTTTCTAATTTTTTCATTTTTTTTCATATACTAACTATGAATCTCGGTGTAATTTCTCACCATCTTCATGATCATAATAACTCCGGATAATTCTTTCGATAATTTTTCATTCTTGGAATGTACCAATAATTGTGATGGTAGTAAAAATACATGAGTTTCATCTACTTTATACATTCCCATTTGCAATGTACAAATTTCTTCCCAACCATACCAAAGATAGAAACTGACACAAGACTCTAGAAATACATACTTTACACTTTAAGCAACTAGCAACTGATAAATGGACTTAATCTAACATGGTAGGCTAAGGTGTAAAGGTATAACGAAACAAACAATTGGTGTAGATTCCTAAAGATTTGACCTAATTGGTTATTCTAGGGTACTACTCTTAAGATTGAGAGTAAACAAATGGTTATATGGGAAATTTAACTAACTCATGTAGTTAGTTAATAAAACAACATATAAAGACTTTTTTGGTGTAATCCTAAATTTTACCAATTTAAACAAGTTACTCCATCTAAATCTATAGTACTAATTATTGTGGTCTCGAATAGATATACCAAGCCAAGTTCTAAAGTCTACAACATCACCCTCACACTCATATTTTGTGAAATTTGGGTAAATATTTGGAAATGGATAAGGCTAAATCCTCACAATATCTAATAAGGGTTATTGTGTGCGGGATATTTAACAAGTAATTTCAAAAAAGTACGCTTGATTTTTTTTAAATTTAAGCAAATAAAGCATTTAAATGTGAAAAATAGGACAAGTATACATTCTAATTCCCATCCCCCCACTTGAATTATACAACGTCCTCGTTTTATAGATAAAATATTAAAAACAGGAATTTAAAAGAATTAGAATGAGAAACTCCCCTAATATTTTGCTCGGTAGATTCTCCAAGTTTAGTTTGTGAGCAAGAATGTTGTATGGAACAAGCCGTCTGTATTTTAGCATACTATAATCACACGAGAGGAAATTCCATATGATTAGATACATCACCAACTTCGACGATTTTTTGCAGCAAGGTTGAGCAAAAAATAGGAAAAACATGCAAAATCCTATCTCGGGTATCTACGGTTAATTTAAATAAGCTAAATAAAATGTATAGGAAACCAATATGTTGAGATCGTTATAGACTCATCTAGGATATGTTTTACAGATAATATAAATATGCAGCGGAATATAAAGAACCGATGAATTTTAATAATATTTTATCAAACAAGGATTTATTCCATACGTTTCCACCTTGCCACACAATGATCTAATAACCTTGAGCTACTAAACTACTAACTATTTAATTAACTACTAACTAAATGTTTACACACACATATGTTTTTCTAGACACCCATTGGGAAGTTCTATTTTTTAACGGGATACGCTACAACCATAAGCCTGTATCATCCCTTATTTTATTTATTTTTATCTATAACTAGATGATATCTAGGTTACAAAGTGAAAAGAAAAAAATTATAAAGATAAGAACAAATTAATATCTTCCTAATCATAGAAAATAATCTTCTGTATCTGTATCTTTCTTAAGAAGAACTCTAAAAAAAGAAAGTCTAAAAAATCTTTCCATCTTTTTTAAAGAAATACTTCTGTTTGCATTTAAGTCCCTTTTGTTCATTCTTTTATTCACTTGTCTCATCAAATCTAGAATCCCAACAATCTTCCTCTATTTGATGATGATAAAACAAACAAAGTCGTGTACAAACTTCATCATAAAACCAAAGCTTCCTTTGAAGTTGAGATGTAATCATCTCCTTGAATGAAACAAAAACTTCCATTTTCCTTTGTAACCTGCCATATCACCACACATAATAAGCTGCAAATCATATCTCTATAATCTTCTTCCCTTTTTGTCATAATCGAATAGGGTCCTTTCTGAAGATATGCAAGCAACTTGGACATAACCAGCTACAAATCATATCAACAACTACGAATCCATCACTTCAAATGACTCAAATACCAATTAGCACAATAAGAAAAATGGAATTTGAGCAGAAGAAATATAAACTAGGCAGTAGTAAAATGATCATTCAGTAGTAAACGAAACACTTCCCCTCAAGTGGTGCATAAACATATCCTGATGGTTAAATATTTTGTCAATAAGCTTCCCTTGAAACCCATATGTTAACCATCTCTTGAATATTCAATTATGTAGGCTCTAGGTATGATAACTGAAGAATAAAAACTAATATAACGAACTTGATAAAGAAGTAGAATATCCCAAACTTGTGTCTTATGTCTTGTTTATCCACGTGACGTCGAAACTCATACTAAACTAAGAAGTATAAGTAGACCGCAACCTCTTAAAAGAATCCTTAACTAATATGAGACACTGAGCACTACAACGTAACTCCTTTAAGTGATAGCAAATGTGAGCATTAAGCATCATAAGAAAAATCACACATTGCTAGATTCTTCAAGTCTTCGTCAACACCATTTAAGCACGAACAAGTTATCTTTAAAGTGTAACACCCACTTTAAGATATGATAAGAGCACGCATCTGTGAAACTCAACTACAACATCAAATAAGTGATAAATAATATTCTTCGTTAGGGGTGTAAACGAGCCGAGTCGAGCCGAGTACTGCCAAGCTCGAGCTCGACTCGAATACTAAAACTCGAGCTCGAAACTCGGCTCGAGCTTTATATTTTGAGCTCGAGCTCGACACGTTATATAAAACTCGTTTCACATTTCATGCTCGAACTCGATAAATACTCGGCATATGAAGCTCGACTCGACTCGATTTATGAAGCTCGATAAGGCTCGCGAGCTTCACGAGCCGAGTATTATGAAGCTCGAGCTCGACTCAAAAATATACTCGAGTAGCTCGAGCTCGAGCTCGACTTGTTTAGATCAAGTCAATCTCGAGTAGTTTACGAGTCGATCTCGAGTAACTCGCGAGTTGTCTCGTCTCGTTTACACCCCTATTCTTCGTAACCAATTCGAACAAATAATCTAAAATATGAGCCTTTGAAACGTTTAAGAACATTTAAAACTAAAACCTACCAAAAACTTCCTTCCTGTGTGTGTCATCCGATAACCAAAACTGCCCTTTGTCCGATATCAGGCATAACTAGCAGTATAAACAATTTAACCCTAGCAGTATTAATACTCGCTCAACATATAACTTAAAGCAGCAGTATAAACTAGAATAGACCCGAGCATATTAAACTAGCAAAAAAAGCCTAGTCATTATTAAATGCAATACACCACAAGTAACAAACATCCAGCACAACAGCATTAACAACGAAACATGGAAGTATTATTAAGGTAAAACGAGCAGATACTAACTTATAACCACTATTTAAGGATACCTTTCTTTTTTTAAGTATCCAGACAACGCTTTTTAGTGTCACAAAGCTGTCACGAATCCGTCGCTAATCTGTGTTCTCCTTCCTCCTATAGCTTTTAGCAACACATTATCCGTTACTAAACTATCACTAATCTGTCACTTTGGCAGCAGTAGTAACGAGAAAACATGATAGTAGTATGTGTATCCCATGCAGTATTAACTGCTTATCAATAGCAGCCTTGGCAGTATTAATTTATCTTGGCAACACAAACATGAATAGGCAGCATAAAGTACTCGAACTCTTCACCCCTTGACTTCTGGTTGGCAATACTAATATAAAATAAGCAGTATTAAATTTCATTCATTGGTAGCACAAACATACCTTTTAGCAACATTATGTTGCATTCAAGAGCCACGAGGCTCTGATACCAATTGTTGAGATCGTTATAGACTCATATAGGATATGTTTTACAGATAATATAAATATGATGCGGAATATAAAGAATAGTATATTATCAAACAAGGTTTTTATTCCACACGTTTCCACTTGCCCCAATACTATACAATGGAACTATCTAACTAACAACTATTTAATCTAGACTACAAACTAAACGTTGTACTCACACACCTTTTTTCAAGACTCTCCATGGGAGAAGTTCTATGTTTTTTCTTGAACCTAAAATCCATATGCTGATATCACTTTATATACTATAGGATATTCTAGGTATACAAAGGATAAGAAACAAATAATAAATATAAGAACAAATAATATCCTTCCTAACAAATAATATTATCTTTTGTATCTTTATCTTCTTAAGAAGATCCTCTGAAATCTTCAAAATCTTCCATCTTTTGAAGAATTCTTCTTTTGCATTTAAGTCCTTTTGTTTCATTTTTTATTCACTTTGTTTTATCAAATCAAGAATCCCAACACAATATGCCGTATCCATAAACTAGAATACGCCGTATCGAGAAACCTGTAAAAAGTATCTAAATACGGGCCAGTCTGTTAAATATGCCGTATCACGTGCATGAATACGCCGTATTGACAGAACTAATAGTAATGTTTAAAGTGCATAAAAATAAAGGACTAGAAACGTCAGAAAGTTTCAATATTGATTCGGTTGAAGACCGAGCATCGATAAAAATAATAAATAAAAACTGGGTTTGTCTCCCGGGAGCACTTTTCATTCAACTATTCTTTAAGTTAGACTTTTTTTCCTTTTATCTTCCACACCTTGTAAACACTCCCTCTTCTTCCAATTCTGCTCGTTGCTTTGGATAAGCATGCATGGTTTTCCATAACATACTCATGAACTAAGGTGCAGAATTACTGGGGCCAGACCTTGTTCTATTATGTAATATAACAAGTCAAATGTCTTGCGCCTAACGCTGAGTCTCTGGTACTCTACCGGTGACTCAGAATATCTCGTGTAAGTCACATCGGCCCTGTCCATCATCCGTAAGAGGCTAGTGATAGTCCACGTAGTAAACCTGGAGAAGTCGCGAGCCATGCTATCTAGTACCTCTCTCTGATCCTGAAGTACCTCACACATACCATGTACCTCCTCCTCTAATCAGGCAATCCTATCAATACCTGAGTCCTTGCGTGTGGTGGCACTGCCAGAGATGCTCCTCATCCTCATATCACCACTTAATAGAAGAGAAAGCTCCTAGTGCCTACCCGGAGCCCTCCTTAGCAACTCCTCTTGTATCACCCTCCAGTCTAGCAGGTCCTGCGGGTACCCAGGCCCAAGTGTCTCCGAACTCAACACGGATCTGCAGTCGAACTAGCTCTGCCATATCAATAATGAAAAGTGCAGGGGCTGTAACCGTCAATCCCTGAAGCCTCTCCTTGGTCAGGAGTCCAAAATGCTTTGCTAATCTAGCTACAAACTGTCCACCAAAGATAAGAGCCCTGCTCTTCCTTCCAATAGCAAACCTCCTCAAATATTGAGCCAACAAGTAAGGGATGTTGACCGATCCAACATCCAGCCCTCTCAAATAAAACAAGTCAGTCACGGTCACCTTCTCAGGTGCCTGACTCCTACCAGCTATACTATGTGCCATCATCCTATGGCAAAGCCTCAGTACCAGATCTCTAATCAAATTATAGGAAGGGGAGGTCCCAAGAAATCTCCATTAGTAGAAATATCCCTCAAATAATCACGCATATCCCCCTTCCCAAGATAATCCTCTCACTCTCACTCTAGTATCTAGCAAAACCGAGGGACTCCATCTCCTTCCCTGTATGTAACCCTAGAGCTAAGATGAACTCCCTCTAGCTTATACGTATCCTGGCTCCTCCTAACTAAAACTGGATGGTGCCAGGAGCATCCAAATCTAAGTGTGCTAAGGAACTCTAGAATGAGCTCCCTAACCAATGGTCCCCTAGTCTCGAATACTCTCCTCCATGCCTGACTAGTGAATACCATAACCCCGTCACCATCACGGTGCTCCATCTACATCCTAGCATACAGAACATCCCTTATAACCGGTCCATAACCCTCCAAAATTCAAAAACCTGAACCCTATGTGTACCCCTATCGTGTATCCTTTCCAACCTCTCCTTGAAATCAGCTATGTCCTGGTCAGAGTACTCCAAACCATGGTACCTAAGGAATTGGTGCCTCTGCTCACGTGGTGGTAAAGCTGCCATATCTGCAAAATTAACCAGACCATTACACAGATTATAAAATTTGATCATTCTGTTTTGAGGGTAAATATGGTGTATTCATAAATAGATATGCCGTATAAAGATCAGTAGTCAATACGCCGTATGGGTGTTGGTCAATACGGCGTATGGCATTTAAATGCAACATCTTTATTAGATCAATACGCCATATTTGTTTTACTGAATACGTCATATTGAGGTTATAGAATTTGGGTAAAATTGAGTCAATACGTTGTATCCATTTGAGTGGATATGCCATATTGCTCTGCAGTTAAAAATGAAAAGGGGTTTCCCTTTCTACCCATTTTGACCCATTACAATAAAACAACAATACCAGTTATATCTTCAAAGAGTGTAAAGGAAACCTAATCCAAGGGTTCTACAGCATAACACCTAATCTACAAAACTGAACGATAACCCTAATCTAATATTGAAAAATTGAAATGCAAATAAGGATGGGTTTGGATTTCTTACCTTGTGAAGATGACCAGAGAGAGAGAGAGAGAGAGATAAATACGGATAAAATTAATTTGATTCTCCAAGGTTTTTTGCGGTTAAATTTTTTAGTGAAAGAAGTGTGTGTAAATCTCAATCGGGCGTATCAGTTGGGCTTTTATACCCAGACTCGATATGCCGTATCGGTGTTTGAGAAATACTCAGTATTGGGCGAATTTGTTGACTTAGTCAACATAAGTTAAAACAGTGGATACGTCGTATATGTGTAAACATAATACGCCATATCCGTTTTTGGAGACCAAATTTCCTTAGATTTAACAAAGTAAAGAAAACGTACCTTGGCCTCTACAACATTCTTGTACAATCACCATCCTTATAATACCATTTAGGGTTGAACGGTGAAGAAACATATAATCTAATGATCTACCAAGAACAAGAGAGAGATGTGGGTTTAAGATTTTTAGAGAGAGAAAAGTGATGGAATGCGTGATGTGAATTTCCTATATGGAAAACTATGAGAAGGAAATGAAAACAACCAACCCCTCTCTAAGGCTAGGAGAGGGCTTATATAGTTACATCATGGCCGGCCCATGGGCTATGATGGGCTTCCCATAGGCCTTGGGCCAGATTAGCTTCTATACTTAATGTGACACAATCTACGAGCTAAGACCTATTACAACTTGGAAGTGACCGACACTTTTTGTGTTTTCCAAACAATTTCCCCCTAAGGGAGGTCACCCATTTTACAAAACTTTAAGCCTAGCATACAATGCTTTGTCTTTATCTTTAGCTCCGTCCTTTGACATCTCCTGTTAGTATGTGTATTGATCATTGAGTTCTGATTAAGCTTGTTTTCTTGATCTTGTACTTACATTGTGATACTTGTGCATCATGAGAACATCAACCAACACAATCTCATCGTCATCTGAACTTTTCCATCTTGTGTATATGTGACTTTGGACCGACATGCTCATTACCTTTCTAATTTGTTACTTGAAAAGCTTTAATGTTGCATCTTTCTTTGGAAATATCTTTAACTTTAACTCTTCTTCACTCGTAGAAAGACTTTGGTATCAGAGTGACTAAACATCTTTGAAATTCTTGACTTTAATACTTCGTCACTTCAAGAAGACGTACGGTAATCAAGTTAGCAAAGTTCTGGAAATATGTAACTATGAGCTTTCATGATGTTTATATGTTTTGACGGTCGGGTATGATCAATGTGGTTATGAATCTTTGTGAGCCACTGGAATCAGGTACCTTCACCACCATCTTTACGTATCCTGCATTTAAACATTTAGCAATAAATCTGGGCGACGAATATGGCTTTGTCATTCGTCCAGATGTGGTTGGAGTAACCTTTGAATCTGTGAGGATCGACCTGTGATCAGGTAGATTCAATTTTAGAAATCCTTGACAAAGGAATTTTCCAACCCCGCCCCCACTAAATATAGAATCTTTCTAACACATAAGTATTAGATTCATCGTAATCAGCATGTTCTCATTATCGGAACGTCTCAAAGCAGACAGCACGATAAGAGTGAACCAGTGAGTTACTATCTCACCGATTGATATAGAAAATCGATTTGAAAATCAATCGACGTGTCACTTGCTAAAGTGGTTTTGTGACACATCGAGAGTTTTAAGCAATTCAAAATTCTTTAACCGTTGATCCATAACCTGGAACAAGTTTGATTCATAAAGAATCGCACCATTGTTGCTTTCCAGTTGTCACAAGCTTGATTCATAAGAATCGCACAAGTCACCTACCATGAGCTTGTTTGATGTTGGCTCAAGCAGGATTTCCATCTTCATTGTGAATACCTAAGTATCACTCGGATGTTCTGGCAAAATCACAAGGATCTTGCGTAGGACTCTAATGATATTACTTGATATTCACATTGTGTGAGATAACAAGCTAAATTATGACAAGTGTCCTAATGAGATTAATGGATGATCTCTTTTGGCTCTAGACTCAATAGTGCACTTTTAATTTTAGTGATCGGAGGCTGGAGCTGAGTGCCACCTTTTCAATATCAACTAACTCGGAGTGAGAAAGTCAATAGAAATGAGTGTATCTCCGTGAGTTTTGAAACAAAGTCTTTCCGACTTTGAGTGGCTGGGAGGGGTTTGTGCATAGCGTCACTGGGTCCATGACTGTCTTCAATGTCAGACAACACCTAAGTGTTTCTGACAGCATATGTATTGACCCGGTTTCTGCCTAAGTGTATGGAGGGCTTCTTTCTTTTCACCCTTTATCCTTACATTTCTTTTTCATTCTTCAACCCCTTCAATGCTTACCGAGACTTCATAACTAACACCTTGTTGGGTTTGTTCCAGTGTTAGCTCCATCTCAGTCGGCATTATTCCCGATTCTCACTTTTTCTCCTTTTTAATCATACCTAAGGACTTCTACACTAACTAGTGGATATCCCTGGGTAGATCCCTCCGGTTCTGGCTGGATCATGGGATTTGAATACCTATACCTAACCACCTTATAACTCCATAAAATTAAGTACATGGTCGGTCTTTTAGGGTATTCCATCACCATTACAAACCAAAATCATTGAAAAATTCATTCAAAGTGTTTGATATAAATATCAAAAGGTTTACACTTTGAATGTTTTTAATCATCACTAAAAGCTCCCCCTTAACATGTGCATCGTAATCGTAGTACATGCTAAGTGTGGAGTGCATCGAGTCCATTTTAATTGATTACTTCTGTCAATATACATTAAGTCCAGGTTAATCACATTTTCTCCCCTTATCCAAAATGTTAATCCCTTGATATTTTGGATATCAATTGATTAACCGTTCGGGGACAAAATGATGTATTCTAGCAGAATGGAACATATTATTGCTCCCCCTCAACTTTTGAGGGTTTATAAGATGGTGCCGAGTACAATTATTTGAAATTTTTTGAATTTACTAAGAAATTCTTGTAAAATTTGTACTCGAGCACATCTTATTTTTCACCAAAAATCTACACTAGTTATTAACATATTCACAAGATAAAATTATTTACGAGGATTGACCTTATAAGATGAGAACAACATATGATAAATCATATGGTCCTTTGAAGCAGCCGTAAGTCACCCCCGTATGGTCTTCCACCAACAAATCTCTCCAAGCTCCGCATGATCCTCCTTGTCTTTAATCTTTTGTCAATTGCCTGAATCATAGCTCTTGCATTTGCTTTGTCACGTTGGCTCCAAAAAGTCTGAGGCAGATACTCCATTCTGATTCCCTTGAGGCGATCATTCAGAGCAGTCCGAACATCATCGAGAGTACCATCGCTAAACTTGTGTAGTTCATCAATGCGCATCAATCTGTTCTTCTTGTCTTTGTTCTCATAGATGAATCCTCTGGGATCGGAGTATGGTGTATAAGCGTCTCGTCTTCTCAAATTGGATCTGTACGTGTCAGGCTTTGTGAGGTTGAGTTTCTTTTGATAGCTTTCAACACCCAATTGAAGGTCTTCCACACGCCTTTGGATGACAACACTTCTTGTGAACATTCTTAAGGAGACATTAAATGCAAGACGTTCTTCAACGTTGAGATTTGTCAACTTTCCTTGCACGAGAAGAAGCAGCATGTCTTCAATGTCTTGGATCCGAAGTCTGTGGAAATCACCTTCTTTGAACTTGTAAAGAATGTCGTCATCCCTACGTACAGTGATCCAGTCAAGATGCTTGTAGTTTTGCCATTCGACTATTTCCACCTTTGTGACAGCAATAATTCTTCTTTTTGAGTAGACGTCACGAGCTGATTCCCTTGTGGTCGCAAATGCATAGAATTGTCTTCGCTTCTTGCCCCAATGTGAGATTCCCCAGAGAGCAAATTTGTCGTAGTTGACTATCACTTGACTCCACATTGAGTTGGGCACTAAGTCTTCTATCCATTTAATATGCCCGAAATCTGCAGCTTTGACATGACGACCTTGAGAATTTAGAACCAACGATAGTGGCTTTCGCAGATCATGAGGATATTGGCGGCCTTCGGGGTTGATCCAGTCCAATTTTTCTGTTGTGGCTTTGTAGACTTCTTCACAAAAGTATTCAAGTTCAGTCAAGCTCTTGCATGTTCCTTTCATCAGCTCAAATGTTGGACCTGCTAACAATTCAGGTGTTAGTGTTGTAACATTTAGCCGGTTCATCACAAAAGCTGAGAAGTCAAATGTTGTGTCTGTTAGCTCATCAAATGACTCTCGAGGGTCTTGTCTTCTTGCCAGATTGCTTAGCCAAGGTTGGACGGATTCGTGATCAGCAGGAACAGACTTGTTCCATGCACGATCAGGAGAAGGTAGTCATTTAGGTTGTTGAAACCAGACAGGAAGAGGATGGACCTCTTCTTCCGGTTGTTCATCATGGACACCTGTTTCAAACTCCTGATGTGCAGGTGCTTCAAAGACATCTGTAGATTGCATAGTTTCCTCTACTGGAGCAGATTGGCTAGCAGATTGCTTATGAGTCTTAGAACCTGTAGTAGTCTTTCCTGCTGTCGTGGTTGTCTTTTCTCTTGGAGCACTGGTAGATTCAGGTTCTTTTCCTGACCTTCTTCTTTTGGACCCCCGGTCTATTCCAGCGGAGGGTTCTTGATCATCATCTGCTCCGTCTCGATGTCTTTTTAGTGTGACCGTATCGCCATAAGTATCTAGTAGAATTTTGTCGGCTTCATACGCATCAACTAATGCCTTGTAGAGCTGCCTTTAGATGTTAGAAATGCTGATAGATTTGTTAGCTTCCATCTTGTCAATTAAGATCTTTTTCAGCTCTAGTTCCGAAAGATTAGCAGCTACAGC
>BQNB010138642.1:0-17678 GCA_026074375.1 Tanacetum coccineum | reverse complement strand
CTTTGTTCACTTTCATCGAATATGGTTGTAATAACCACGGTTCCCCATTTATCAGTATAAATACAGTCTGTGATCAGGTAGAATTCCAAAGAATTTCCTTGACAGGGTTTCACAGCTGTACTAATCATTCTCAATACCAGAGTGTCTCAAAGTAAACAACATAATATGAGTAATCAGTTAGACAAAGTCTTGCCGATTGAAGAGAAAAACTGATTTGAAAACAATCAATCGACGTGTCACTTGAGAAAGTGTTTTTGTAACACATCGAGAGTTTTAAGCTTTTATCAAAATTCATCAACCGTTAATTCATAAGTTGGACCGAGTCGATATCCAGTGTCACAAGTTTGATCCATTAAGGATCTCACAAGTCACCTACCAAGAGCTTTTTTTATGTTGGCTCAAGCAGGATTTCCATCTCTATTGTGAATACTTAAGTAGCACTCGGATGTTCTGCAATACCACAAGGATAATGTGTAGGACTCTTATGATAATCAGTGTTTTCATAGTGTGTGAACGACAAGTAAATTGGAATAGTGTCCTAATGATATTAATTGATGATCTCTTGGCTCTAGACTCAATTGTGCGTTTTGGTTTTAGTGATCAGAGGCTTGAGCGGACTGCCACCTTTTAAATATCAACTAACTCGGAATGAGAAAGTCAATAGATAACGTGTTTAGTCTCTATGAGAAATGAAACAGAAATCTTTTGAGAGATTCTGAGTGGTTAGGGAGGGTTGTGCATTGCATTACTAGGTCCATGATGTCAGTCTATAATGTCAGCAATCATCATTGTGATTCTGACAGCAGATGTATTGACCCGGTTTCTGCCTAAGTATATGGAGGGCTTCTTTCTTTTCACCCTTTATCCTTACAATTCTTTTTCATTCTTCAACCTCTTCAATGCTTACTGAGACTTCATGACTAGTACCTTGTTGGGTTTGTTCCAGTACTAGCTCCATCTCAGTCGGCACTATTCCTTTATTCTCAATTTTACTCCTTTTTTATATCATACCTATGAACTTCTACACTAACTAGTGGATTGTCCCTGGGTAGATCCCTCCAGTTCTGGCTGGATCATGGGAACGAATACCTAACCTTACCAACCTTATAACTCCAATAAAAGTAAATGCATGGTTGATCTTTTTGGTATTGTTCACCTTACCATAAAACTAATTGAAAAACTCAATTAGGTACTTGTGATATAAATATCAAAGCCTTTTGTACCTCGATTGTTTTTGCTTTTCAGAAATGCTCCCCCTCAACATGTGCATCGATAAACGAAAAATGTTTAGCACAAGGAGGATGGAGTATACACATGAGTCTACAAAATTACATTTTTATCAGTTTTCATATTTAAATCACATTTTCTCCCCTTATCAAAAATTTCAAATCCTTTGATATTTTGGATACCAATGGATTCAAATATGTTAGAAAACTAGGAGAAAAATATGCTGATTATTCACAAGCCGAATAAGGAACATATTGATGCTCCCCCTCAATCTAAGAGAGTACGTGTGAGTGTCAAGTATAATAATTTTGAAAGATTTTAAGTTTAACGAAAAACTCATGAAAACTTTATACATTGACATTTAACACCTAAAGATACACTACATAATAAGAATCATGTACAAGATATATTATACAACATAAGATGATATTGACCTGAGTGTTGGAATGATGAAATCATTCAGTTCTCTGGATGAGTCTGTAGTCAACATCTCTTAACCTTCCGCTCACAAAGCTTTCGAGACTCCTAAAAATTCTCCTAATCTTGAGCCTTCTCTCGATCACCTCCATAAACTTTTTACTCCTCCTTTTATCATCCTCAGACCAGATTCTATTTTCCATGCTCGGATTGTACTTGATTAGCCTAAAGTCTTTAACCATATGATCCAGCTTTTCTAAAATTCTTGTCAACGTGCCATCACTAAACTTGTGTACCTCAGTCTCCCTCATCATCTTCTTTTGATTATTCCTATCTCTGTAGATTATGGCCCTTATCTTGGAAACAATGGTGTAATCTTCTTTGAAGAGAAAATTAGTAGCATCCCAACTCGGTTCTGTAAGGTTGAGCTTTGTCTGATAGCTCTTAATGCCGAGTTGCAAGTCTTCTACATGTTTTCTGATGACAATGTTCCTAATCCATAGGTTGACTGCGTTGAATAGGTTAACTTTGTCGAGTCTTGACAAATGGTTGAGCTTGCCTTGAAGATGAAGCAGGTACATGTCTTCAAAGTCATTAGGATGCAGATTCTTGAAATTGAATTCTGAGATCTTGTATTCATTGTAATCAGTCCTTCGTAAGATAATTTCCTTCAAGTATGTGTACCCGTATCTGGAGTAGGTCTTCAGACTGACCACACTAAGAATCTTCATGTGAGACCTGACTGCACGACGATCAGAGGAGGCACTGTGTCTGGTAATATAGAATTCCTTTTGCTTAAACCACCAGTGAGAAATACCATAGGCTGTACTAATATCGTATTCTTGTTCACTTTCAATCCACAGTGACGGTACGAGTTCTTCTAGCCCAAAGTCTGGATAGTAAGCTGTTTTGAGCTTGGATATAGACAGAGCATTCCTTCTTTCTTTGCTGCCTGATATGAGAAATTCCAGATCCTTATTGAAGAAGTATTGTGTTTGAATTGTTACCTGACCAGGTAGACCTCCTAGAGGTAATGGTTTGCTCACGTCAGGCACAATACGGTTACCCTCAAGATTAACCAAATCAATTTGGTCTATAAGTAGCAGGTGACACTCTTACATCTGAAATTGAAGAGAAATGTTATTCGAGTGAAATGCTCTGACTACCTTGTAAGTTGAACCTTCCAAATCAGCTTTGTTGAGCTTCGACTTCCAAATCTATCTGCAATACCATTTGATGAAGGAGCCCATATCTCTAGTTTTCTGAAGAAGCTTGTTTTCTTCAGGATCTTAATACGATTTGGAAAATGCATTGACCCAATTATTCTCGGATTCAGGTAAATCATTTAGAGGAATAACCCAGTTAGGTTCTGGTGTTTTCGATCTCTCTTCATCTGGTATAGGCTTCAACCAGTCTGCTCTGGTCTTGATCTTTGGAAGATGATCAGCACCAGTGTCCTCTGTATTTGAGAGATGCACTTCATCTGGTATTGAAATGTCATAAATTGGCTATTCAGATTGGGAATCAGGCTTTTGCTTTGAAGAGCTGGAAGGGGCCTCTTTTGTGTCAGTAGTCTTCCAAGCTGATGACGTCTGAGCTTGAGGCTGTTGAGAAGTAGATGCATCAGAATCGTGCCTTTTCTTCTTGCTTTTATCTGAGTCTTTTGGAGGAGGTGGATGAGGATCTTGGTTATCACGGCGTCTCTTACGAGACTTGGCTGTCGCATCCATGAACTCTTCCCTGTTTTCACGATCCATGGATGCCTTTAGAGCTTCATAGAGAGTTGTATGTTTAGGCAGTGATTGGTAAGAGCCACTTTCGAACATCCTATCACAGAGAATTTCTTTCATCTCGAATTCTGATAACTCTCTAATGCATTCACGAACTGGAGCTTGAAGAGCGTCTTGTACTGCTTCTTTAACGTTCTCATTGATGTACTTGTCAATTTTCGAGTACAAATCATGATTTTCCAGCGTAAATATCCTGGATGAGAGAGCTTGAGTAGTCTGATCCTGAACCTTGTTTTTCTTTTCAAAGTTGGAACATATTTGTTCTAGTGCAGTGATACATGCAGCTAGTACAGAATCTGTAGTGCTTTGATGTTGTGGAGGTGGTGGTGGTGGAAGGGTTATTGTTGTAGTGGTTGTTGTACCTGTAAAGGCTGGTTCTTGAATGGTAGAATATACAGGTTTTGGAGGTGTGAGATCGATAATAAGAGTGGATAGTGGAGGAACTGAGGAGGACGCTTGATGAATAGGAACGATAACCATGGATTCGACTTCGGTTTTCATATTTGTTTTTCCCGAATCCTCTTCTGTTGGTTTGTCATTAATGAACTGATCATCGAAGGTAAAATTATCCTCCAGATTCTTCATTGATGAAAGAGTTCCTGATGAGCTTAGAGGATTCTCTAGGTGGACATGTTCCTCAGTTGTATGCTTCAAGCTTTCATGAATGTTTGGGTAGACTGTGGCAACAAAGTCATCATGCATGGGCTCACGGTTTGGTCTAGCAAGAGCCACATGACTTTGTCCAGGGTTTGGTCTAGCCTGGTCTTCTTCCATGAGAACACGCTCTGGTGGAGGTCGAGACTCAGGTGTTTTACCAGGGTCTTATCCAGCCTGACCTTCATCAATTTCAGTAGTCTTTTCCTCTAGATTTACCTTGTTAGACACATCTTCTCCTTGTTCTTCACCAACATTCAGGATCTCAGTATCACCTTCACTGTTCGCCTTATCCATATCAGCACCTGTTTCTGCATCTGTGGGAGACAGAGTATCACGGACTATGTTTGCGGATGTGTCATCCTCAGGTTGTGCAGATGGTCCAATCGATGCATCCTCGGTTGCTGGAGTGCGCCTCTGGAATACGTATTGGTTCGTGGTACTTTTCTTATTAGGCTTGTGCAGATCTAGCAATAATAGTGCAGCTTGATCATTAGTTGCAATGCCTTTTCCCTTGCCTTCAACCATAGGGAGTTGTCGGGTGGTCTCTGCTACAGGTTCATGAATAGCCACTCCGCCAACAGGTGCTTGACCATGTGCCTGAAAAGATTCCAAGCTCATTTGTATACCTCGTTGTAGATCATATTCTTCATCTTCCACTTGAGGTTTAGGCTCAGGATGAACTTGTTCTTCTTCATCAACAAGCTGGAGAGAACTCTTCCCCTTTCAAACTTTCCTCACTTCATCCTTGCCAGCTTTCTTTAAGGGAGAAGACTTGGTTGATTTTTATTTCACAGGCTTCATTTGTATGGCTGGTGCAGGTTTCTTGATAGGTGTAGGCTTTTTGGGCTTGTCAGATGCAGAAGTTGTCTTCTTCAATTCATCCCTTTTAGCAGTGGGTTTACGAGCAACCATATCCAAATACTGCTCGTAGTATGGTGAAGTTTGAATGGCTTCAGTGATCAACTCTTTTAGAATAAGCTTTCTAAAAACTTCATCCTTTTCACCTTTGGGAACGAACTTGAGATTGCCAAGAGGAAAGTCATCACCAGTAACATGAATCGAAGACTCAGGTCTTCGATAGATATTATGTCTGCTTCCCAAGTAATAGATTATCAGCTTTGTGAATCGGCAGTAAGGAATGACGTGAGGAGTTGACTTTATGACAATACCCCACAGCATTTGAAAACAGGGTGTCTGGGTTTGTCACTTCCAGAAGTCTTGCCGGTTAAACACTGGTTGATCAAAGTAAGCATGGCTCTCCACGGCTGAAAAAGATTGTTCACATGCATCTTGGAAACAAAGTGAATTACCTCTGGATAGCCCAATTCGTTAACAATATCCATAACCTATTCACTCGTAGGGGGAGACACAAAAAGATGGGCTGGCTCTACAGGGGTAATTTCTAAGGCTTCACGGAGAAGATCAACATTAAAAGGAAACCACTGCTCGTCCAGTTGGAAGCTGTATATACCAGACTTTGCTTCTTGTGTTAGAGTATTCCAAAACTATTGTATGTAGATAGATGGAACATTTGCTGATGCAGTGAATGCTCTAAAGAAATTGGTGTTCTGGAGAATGTCCACAGATATGCAGACGATGGGATTCTTTTGAGGTTTCTGTAGATCCAAAAGAAGATTGCTTTTCCCATAGGGTAAGCGTGCCTTGACGGGAACTAATTGATCATCAGATCTGGTAGGAGCAAGAATAATCTCTTCAGCCATCTTATCTGCATAAGAATATCAAAATAGATAGACAAAATGGTAGATAATTGATGTTAGAAGACAATATTAGCCTTGAGTTTGACTTGCCATATCATGTTTGCTTAAGACATGATTAACACAGGTTTGATGAGATGACACACATTGATACATTGGTTATTGACTTCTGTTACTCTAATGGTCAACAGTGGTCAACCTTGGTCAACGTCCCGAAAGTATCCTTCAAGCTCAATTACAAGTAAACCATTCCTGGATGGGAGTTAGATATGTAATTGGGCCTTTGGAATGGGGTTTATATGGTTAATAGGCTTAATGGGTCAAATCATATGAGATTGGCCCAAACCGCTGCCCTACAGTTTACCAAACCGCCATGTGGTGGTTTAGGTAAACCGCCGTATAGCAGGATATCAAACCGCCACATAGTGGTTTGAGTAAACCGCCGTGAGGCAAGTAACCAACCCGCCATGACTAAAACAAAATTTTCCTTAAATCGCTACGAGCAAACCGCTACAAATATTTTAATGTTATTTAATCAAACCGCTTCAACCAAACCCCTGTGAATATTTTAATCATATTTAATGAAACCAGTTCAACCAAACCGCTGTAAATATTTTAATCATATTTAATCAAACCGTTGCCATTTTAGAAAAATTCAAAATAGAGGTTTGACACTTTTAATATTAAAATAATAAATCACCAAACCGCTGCCATGCAACGGTTTCCCTACTTTAATAAAATATTAAGAAATATATCAAACCGATACATACAAACATAAGGCAACCGCTCACATAGAAAATTGGCAAACGCTACATAGAGTAAAATGCAAAACTCTACTAAATTTTTATGCAAACGCGTTATCAAGAAAATGGAAAACCGCTGTTAGAAACACAATTTTAGATTCAATTTTTGTAATATTTTGCTAATCCAAACACAATCCAAGGCAACCTAGATTTTCCTAATCTCCTAGAGATCATACAGAACCATCTAACCATTCTAATTAATTCACATTCGAGCATTGGTGATCATTCAAGCCTTAAACCTTTTAAAATCTTAACGGGGCATGCAAGCTTTGTCTATGCACTCCATTGAGACATTTAAGCAACAACCAAATATAGTTACACATTGTTCAACAACAACAAACCGCCTTTGACTTTCTCAAGTCAAACTTTAATCGAAAATCAACAAATCATGCATACAAATGTATTGGGATACCAATGAAACCTTAGTTACAAACATCTCTAAACCCTTAAAGAGAAAATTCCCAAAAACAATTAAATCTAACATAAATCTATTATAGCGTTTCAATCAAAACGAATGCCAAATCAAGCATGACACACATATGTTTGATCTATATATAAACAGACATAGATTAGTGATCACAAACCCTAATCGCATCTAAACCCAGTTACCAAACAAATTTCCAAACAACATTTTAATTTTCAAAACCCTAGGTCTAATAACTAGAGATTCTACTCTTTTTAATGTGTTTTGATTCAATTCCTTTACCCTAAAGTTTGATCTAAGTGTATAGAACAAGATTTAGTCATTACCTTTATATGAGAAATACTAGAAATCACTGAATGGGTGGTGGCGAATTGAAGGTGGCGGTTTGCGAAAATGTGTGTGTGTTTTAGTTTGACTGAGTTTATAAAGGTTTGACCAGTTATATCAAATCGCCGTCTTTTATACCTAAGGTTTTGGATTTGGCAGATTTGGTCCTTGGTCTTTATAACTTCTTTTAATTCTTGGTTTAAGTATTTCTAAGGTAAATTTGAGTTTGGGAAGTGGCAGTTTTAGTCCCTATTGTTTATAGAGTCTTGGAAACACATAGCAAATTGCATTTAAGCCCCTAAACTTTTAAACAATTAACAATTTTAGCCCTTTGAGTTAAAATTAATTAACTCCCCCTTAAATTATAACCCCGTTCAAATATAAAAACCTTCTCTATTAACTAAAAAACCCGTTAGATGACATAAATTTGAAATCACTCTCCCCCTCAAACAATGACCCGTTTTCTATTTAAAGGGCTGTAGTCATTGTTTGAGTTGAAAATTTTATTGTAGAAGCACGAACTGATTAATTTTCAACAACCTCTGTTCCACCGTGTTTAACATAAATAATTTTGAAGAATCAATTAAGAAAAAATTATTTGGTTATATAAAAGGAAGACTTCTCTTCTGTAAGAAGAAAAACGCACTGAAACATACATTATTCTCATGATGCATGGATATCAAGTAATCCATGCCCGAGAAAAATTAATTACCCGTTGTTGGGAACAATTGTCTTTTTGGCGACATGCATTCCTCAGATTGAAAAGTGGGTTGCAGTCTGAAATAACTGTAAGCCATAAAGACATGTTTTAAAAGGTTTAAACTTCTACTCGAACTTTATTTAAAGACCCGTGTCATTATTGAATGACATTTCTAGGTCCGTAAATATTATCGATTTTCAAAAGACATGTCTTAAAAAATATTTTTAGTATTTTATATTTTTTTGATTTTTATGGTTTTTTTAGGTTTTATATTTTTGTATTTTTCTTTTTGTTTTTAAATATGTACATAGGATACATGAAGACCATCTTTTACTCATCCTCCCCTTCTTGAAGACGTTTAAGGGTTTTCGGAGTCATACTCTTCATTCCAAGTTGCGGGAGTAGAAATTCGAACCCGCTTTCTTGGCAATGCCTTTGTGAATATGTCCGCAAGCTGATAATTCGTTGTCACAAAGTAAAGTTCAACCACGCCGTTCTCAACTTGCTCTCTTATGAAATGGTGGCGTATGTCAATGTGCTTTGAACGGGAGTGCTGGACATTGTTACAGCAGAGGGCGATTGCACTTTTGTTGTCACAATACAGAGGTATATTATTGAATGCAAAGCCATAGTCTATTAGCTGTGACCTCATCAAAAGTATCTGAGCATAGCATCCAGACATGGCAATGTATTCAGCCTATGTGGTTGAGATAGCAGTGCTTTTCTACTTCTTCGATGACTAGCTCACTAATTTATCTCCAAGGAATTGAGCACTTCCCAACGTGCTTCTCCTTGAATCTTGACAACCTGCATGGTCAGCGTCTGCATAAGCCATTAGTGCGGCGGTGTCCTTCGAATACCAAAGACCCCAATTAATGGTGCCTCGAAGGTACCGAAAGACCCGCTTGATTGCCTCAAGGTGCTTTTTGGTAGGCTTAGCCTGATACCTAGCACACATGCACACGGCGAATACCAGATCTGGTCTATTGGCAGTGAGGTACATTAATGAGCCAACCATTCCTCGAAACCGAGTCTGGTCAACCGGAATCCCTAAGGGGTCCTCATCCAGTTTTGATCTATCAACCATTGGTGTATCTATAGGATCAGACTTATCCATTCCATATTTAGTTAAAATTTCGAGAGCATATTTTGATTGATTAAAGAAGATGCCTCCGGGACTTTGAGAAACTTGTAATCCTAAGAAAAATGACATTTGCCCCATCATTGACATCTAAAATTTTGAACTCATCTCTTTGGAAAATATGTCACAAGCTTTAGGATCAGTCGAGGCAAATATAATATCATCCACGTAAATTTAAACAAGAAAAATATGTTTGCCTGTTTTTCGGGTAAATAACGTAGGATCCACCACACCCTTGGAGAACTTGTTATTCAGAAGAAATCTTGATAATGTGTTATACCACGCCCTTGGAGCATGCTTTAGACCATAAAGGGCCTTTTTCAGATGATAGACGTGAGTTGGGTGATTTGGATCAACAAATCCCTCGGTTTGACTGACGTAGACTTCTTCTTTCAGCTCGCCATTCAGGAATGCAGTCTTGACATCCATCTGGTAGATGGTCATGTTTTTGCTGGCGGCATTTACAATGAAGATTCTGATAGACTCTATCCATAAACCGGTGCAAATGATTCCTCAAAATCGATACCCTCTTCTTGTCGATATCCCTTCGCTACTAACCGTGCCTTGTTCTTCAGAACATCACCATACTCATCAAGCTTTACTTTGTATATCCACTTGAGAGCGATTATCATAACATAGTCTGGTTTCGAAACTAATTCCCATACTTGAAGCCTATCAAATTCGTGGATTTCTTCTTGTATAGCTTCAAACCAGCAAGCTTCATCCATTGCAGTCTTAACATTCTTGGGTTCGACTTTTGACAGTACAGAATTGTAAAGGCACCACAAGGCATTAGTAGCTAACTATTTTCTGGTGGATACCGGACGAGAAGGATTACCAATTATGTTATCCAGTGGGTGATCCTTGGACCATTTTTCGAGATGATTATGTGGATGAATAACTTATGTGGATTCAGCTGAACTAACATTCCCAGATGATGACTCATCAGAACTAGGTTTTAGAGAAAACATTTTTACGAAGGGATCGTTGTCAGCTTGAGCAAAAGGATTGTCTTTGATAGTGGGTCCAGCTGTAACACCTTGATGTGAGATAGGAGGTTGTACTATGGAGGATGATGGTGAATGACTTGTTGACGGTACATCTTGATTAATGGTTGTAGAAGAAGGTGCACAGGCTGAAACAACTGGAACTTGAACTGCAACAGCAAGAGGGATCGGTCTTTCAACACTTGGGGGTTCTAAGTATTCATCGAACATCGGTTGGAATAAAATCTCCAGGTCTTTATTAGTTGGGGGTACATAAGGAGCTGCATGAACAGAATTAGGTACGAGCCCTGAACTGATTTGTCCAGGCGTCAACAAAATAGGCTCAGGTCCTGTACTGATATGCACAGGAGCCACTTGCTCAGTCAGCTCATCGAATTGCACATGAATGGTTTCCATGATTCGTCAGGTTCTTTTGTTGTAGATTCGATAACCCTTCCTATTAGAAGCATAACCAATGAAAATCCCAATATCTGTTGTTACTTTTAATTTTCCAAGATCTTCGATGTAATTTGTAGGGTAACAAAGAGCACCAAAAACTCAGAGAAATTTAAGAGCAGGTTTCATATGGGGTTTTGTTATAACGAGTATGAATTAGGGATCTATTTTGGGTGTAGCAAGCAGTAGCAACAGCTTCTACCCATAGAAACATCAGAGCTTTTAAAAATATCAACATTGTCCGAGCAGCTTCCACAAGAGTTCGATTCTGTCTTTCGACAATGCCATTCTGCTGAGGAGTTCTCGAAACAGATTTTTGGTAAAAAAAATGCCGACATTTTCATAGTATTCAGTCAGAACTTGATTAACAAATTCTGTGCCATTGTCTGTTCGGATGTATCTGACAGTTTTGTTAAGACCAACTTGTATTTGCTTTAGAAATTTGATGACGAACTCTGGAGTTTCATCTTTGGATCTAAAAAACTTAACCCAAGTAAATCTTTAATAATCATCTACGATGACCAAAATGTATTTATTCTCATTAATACTCTGCACTCTCATTGGTCCACATAAATCCATGTGAAGGGTATGAAGAACTTCCATAATGGTGATTTTAGTTTTTGGTTTGTGGGTATACTTCTTGCTCGTTCCTAGTTGACAAGCCGAGCAAAGATGGTCTTTCTCAAACTTCAACATCGGTAAGCCTCTAACTAAATCTTTTCTTGATAGTGTCGAAGTTTAAATGGTTTAACCGACGATGCCACAACCATGATTTGTTCTTAAAGGCTTTGGACAGTAAGCAGATTGGAGAGGACTTCATCATGTCTTCAACAGAGATAGTGTACAGATTTGAGCCCCGAGAACCTTTAAGTAACTCCACACCATCTTCATTTTTAACATAACACGAATGTTTTCTGAATGCAAGTTCAAGATCTGAATCATAAAATTTCCCTATAGAAAAGAGATTGTGTCTGAGTCCTTCCATATAATATACCCTCGAGATCACACTGTCACCAATCACGTAGTCTCCATAACCCATAATAGCACCAAAATGGTCATTCCCGAATCTAACTGTCTAGATGAACTTTTTCATAAAATTCATGAGCTGTGAGCGATTCCCTGTCATATGTTTTGAGTAGCCTGAATCCAAATACCAAAGGATGATCTGTATGACTTGCATTTAAAAACAGACGAGGATGGAGAGTTTGGAATATTGGATCCCTAATTTTTATTGGGGTCCTGTTGGTTAGTAGAAACAGCAGTATATTTCACAGAAGCATCAGTTGCCTGTGTTATAGCTGTAGTGGGAATGCTAGTAGAAATTGCCTTGTCCTGTGTGTTTCTACGTTTGTATCTAGTTAATGGTTTCTGAGAAGTGTTACTTAATTTCTCAGTGATTACAATTACGCTAGAACTAACGTGTTCAGGTTTCTGTAAAGGCACAACTTTGGATTTAGTAAGCCTAGTTAAAGGGCATTGTTCACCTAAAGTGCATTTCTTTCCAGTGGGCTTCCATTGATAGCCAACATTAGTAAATATTTTTGCTGTTGCTTTCCAAACCTGCTTAACTTTGCTCAAAACCTTTTTCACATTAGGGGGTGCATTTACAGAATTCAAATATTTAACAACACACAAATCATGTTTTGCAGAAATTAAGCATTGATTACATGTCTTGCACAGAGAGTCAGAATTCGAATTAATTACAGTACGCTTATAGCTAATACTAGAATCAGCAGAATTCGTTTGTTTCAAATTAGACTTATTGTTCCTAGGGTGATCTTCTACTTTCTTCTTGTTGACACTTTTAGCCGGCATGATCTTATTGTTCTTTGTATTGCTCCTAGGTTGTGACCCGCTAGCTTTAGTGAAATAGTTTACTCCTATAGAAGGAATCACAAGTGCATTAGTCTTTTTTACTTTCTGTTGCTTAACATGTGTTTATGTGTTATTAGTCGAAGTTTCACATGGTTCCTTAAAAGTAACTTGCTTTTTCCTAATTAAAGGGGTAGTAGCAGTCTTTTTATCTCTTTTATTGAATTCTTTCGAAGCAGTCTTTTTATCTCTTTTATTGAATTCTTTCGAACAAGTGCCAATCACATACTCTAACAATTCCTGAGATCGTTTAGTGTAAAAGCATGCATTTACAAGGGCATTATCTAATGGTTTTTCAATCCTAGCTTCTTCTACAATCTCACGAAGTGTTTCTACACTTTCCTTAAGATGTTTGAGATAATCTAGATGAACTTCCCTATTGTTTCTATTGCGAGGGGGAATTGGTTCAACATCGATTGCATACATAACAAGGGCAAGCACTTTTGGTTTTACAGAATCCATAGTGACGCATTTTATTTTTCCTATTATCTGAGCCTTTAGATTGTAATTTTCAGCTAACAAGGCAGTTGTCTTTTCAACAGTTTTAGCACGCGTTATCTTAATAGAATCATACAATTTCTTGTAATGCTGCTTAATTATTGCATTTTCTGTCCTAAAAAGCTCATTTTGGTCTTGAAGAACAGTGACTTTTTCTGTTAATTATGTGATCTGAAAGTCTAAGGCCCTAAAATCAAGAGTACGATCTGCTTCACTACATGTCTCCTTCAATTAAGAAATTTGCACTTTCAATTTCCTAATTGTGTTGTCCTTTCCTTGAAGAGAAGCTTTCATTTTGTTGATTTCAAAAACTGAGTCAAATTTAGGAGCATCCCGAGCTGGTCATGATTTTTTGTTTCTAAAACTTTCTTTAAGATGTTGATACTTTAATTGCAAATTTAAATGATTCATCTCAAGGTTGGAAAAACATTTTATCATTTCACTATGATCAACTTTTTGAATCTTATGTTTTAATTTAGAAATCTCAGCTTTAAGTTCCACACAACGTGCATGTTCTATAGTGTAGTCATTATGCATTTCAAAAAATCTAGATACAATAAGCATAGAATTCGTTGCAATATAAAATATATCTTTGGACATGCAATCAGCAATTAAATTCTCATTTGCGATGAGAAGATTTTTCCTCTCAATCTCATCACATTTCCTATCCACAACATTTTGGTCAACCTCTGCTTCCAATTCTTTAAAAATTTATTTCATTTCTTTAACTTCTTTAATGAGAGCCTTTTGAATACTCTCAAAATGTTCTTTAAGTGTTTTTGGAAAAATGGAATGACCTCGGTTAGATAACATTCCTTTGTTTGTTTGAAACCCCTTTCCCCTTCAGTGAGACCCGTTGGTGTAATTCTCTTTTTACAGGTTTTATCGAATTCTGAAAAAAGTTGCATAAGTGCAAAAATATTTATTTTCACTTGAATTTTTCTTGGAAGAACCCTAGGGACAAGCTTTGTAGGTGTATTGGGTGGATACACCGTCACTGCTGTGATTGATTTTTGGATCATTAGCCTTTGCTTTGAGAGGTTTGGCCTTTTCTTTGAGAATGTCATCGGACCAAAATATCTGTTCAAGGGTCAATTGTTTCTTTGGTGTGAAAGTTGCAAGATAATTCTCTTTCGAGTATTCTGGAGGTATAATCTTGACTTTCTTTTTCACATACATTCGGTCTTTCATTTTCTCATTCATTTTTTTCCTAGTAGTCTCGGTTATCTCTAGGGTATCCTCTGAGTCATGAACTATGCCAGGGGCATGATGGGTTTTGACTATTTCATGACCATTATAGAGAGCAGATTAAACTTGCATTGCTTTTGCGAGATAAAAGGGATTTTTATAGCCTATTGCTACCTTGTTCTTTTCATCATAATAAGGCGTTGGTTTACATAACATGTGAACTGTTTGAAAAGATTGATCTTGTTTGAATAATTTGTCTTCAACCTTTTCTTTTAAATCTTTCATGTCCAAAAAATCTTCAAGGTATTTTTTTCTTTCTGTTTAAAATCCTTTTTCAAAGTTGCAAGTTCCTCTCTCATTGACTTGTTATAGACAATGGTAGAATTAAGTTTCATTTTTATAGAATGAAGTTCCTTTTTTCAAAGATTCTTCCTTAATGTTACGGTCAGTGATAATTATTCTTAATTGTTCATCAATCTTTTGTTCTCTTTCACATTTTTTTTTTTATTTTCCTCTCTCATTTACTTGTTATGGCCAATGGTAGAATTAAAGTTACATATTTTACAGAATGAAGTTCCTTTTTTATTTTCAAATATTCTTCCCTAATTGTTACGGTCTGATAATAACCGCCCGAACTGGGTTATAAACACAATTTTTTTATGGAGTTATTTATGTATATTATAAATCATTACTCGTGAACTTTTCGATATTAATAGCCCAAAATTGGCTTCCAGGGTTCACTAACGCAGACTTTCCCGAGGCTAGATACAACAAAATCAAATACTTACATGTTAAAGAACGCATCATTCAAGAAAAGATCAACAATCAAACTCTATGTGCCAAAAGTTAGAGTACAATCTACCTAAGACTTGACATATTTACTCAGGTTGCGTGACGTGGCTGTTTACTATCATTTTGCTATATCAGCTTTCCCTGTTAAGATTGTGATAAAGTCGTCAGCTTTCATTTTGGAATATTTATTACAACTACATATTCAGGTGAGTTCATAGCCTCGCTTTTCAATCTCTTTCATGTTTTATAAACCCGCGAGGGGGATACATGCTTGTTACAAACTCTTTTACATACTCGTTTATCTTATAACAATGTGATTACTTTTCAAAGACTTAGTGAAGTTCATAACCTCGCCTTTACTTATTTACATGTTTTATAAACCCGCGAGGGGGATACATGCTATAAACCATGAATGCAATTATTTCTGTATGCTATCCTGATTTATTATTGCCTAAGTAACTATTTGCCTTTAAGTCCCCAATATCATGAACCGTTAATTACTCTACGGAGTGAGCGTGAATGTTGTGAATAGATATATTTAGGTTAGACTCCCCGTTGGTGTACCCAGTCATACCGGTAACCAATTGCACATCATTAGAATATAACTGCGGGTGTTTTGGCAAAGGCACCCGTTGGGGCTATAACGTATCAAACATATCCCAAGGCTTCGGATTCATGAGCTAATGGCAATAATAATGTTACCATTTTTCCATGATAATTGTATTCGTTACAATTATTACAAATAACGGGTGTATAACAACGTAACCCAATACCACACTATAACGCATTACTATGACACTGCTTTTATAACAATTACTTATGATGACTTGTATTCAACTATTACATTTCAAACCTATGAATTTCACTCAACCATTGTGTTGACTTTTTAGCATGTTTATCTCAGGTAATTGGGCAACTTTTGGCACGGAGTGGCATGGACTTGAAGATGGCTAAAACTTGTTATCATTCACTTTGTATGTAACTAGATTTTGGGACCTGCCTTTGTAAAACTCTGATTTTAAATGAATGATAACGTATCTTTTGAACAAACGTCTTTTTTGAGTCGTTTCTATGATTATGATTGTTGTATCCATGAAGTAATACCCCAGATAAGCTTCCGCTGCTATATGTAAAAATGGGGGTGTTACATTATACTTTTACCCGTATGTTTTCATATAATTATTCGGTATTTTCAGTCTTATAAATTTAAAGCTTTTGAAACACATCAAAGTTTTTGGCGCCGCTGCCGGGGATTTCTTAGTTGTTCTGTAGTCAAACTCTGGAAATTACTTTAACCCCCCCTCTTTTTCAAAAATCACCGTACAGTTTTCTGGTAAACTGACCCAAACAATTTCTCTCTTGGATGCATACATGTGCTTCTAATTCTGAACTTGTTGAACTGTTACCTGAACCTGAACGTACTCTGAATCGAAGACATCGTCAACGAAATAGAAGAGTTCCATACAATCAAAGAAATACTCTTGTACATCAACTTCTTCCGTCAGTTCTTAACATCAATTACTTCCGTAACTTTCTTAATATTCTTTGAAATTACGATCCAACGGACGATGAGCCCATATGGGCTGCTGACCATGTTGTCGCTCCGACTCCTGGTTCCGCAATCACTATTCTCGAAACCGCTAATGAATTTTCTATCAAAGGTAACCACTTGACTCTTTTCAAAGGAAACCAATTCGATGGTAGTACCAAAACCGATCCTCATAAACACATTCATGGATTCCTTAGAATCTGCTATATGTTTAAATACAGAGATACTGAGAATGAAGCCGTCCGCCTAATGATGTTTCCCCTATCACTCACTGGAGAAGCAAAAACATGGTTAAATGAACTCAATGAAGGAACTATCAAAACATGGGATGAACTTTGAACCGCTTTCATTAGCCGTTTCTTTCCCCCAGCTCTTTTCGACCGACTCCTTGGAGAAATCCGAGCTTTCTCTCAACATGAAAACGAATCTATAACCGATGCTTGGCTTCGTATGAAGGAAATGCTCTGAAATTGCCATGGTCACAACCTGTCCAAGGGCAATATAATTAAAATCTTTTATCACAGTCTCAGCGAAATAACCCAAGAAGTTCTAAATGCCGCAGTAGGATGTATTTTCCTTTATAAAACACCAAATCAAGCTTATCATCTTCAGGAAGATAAAGTCTTATCCAAACTCGACTGGGCTAAAAATCAAAAAACTAAATCATCTCTTAAGAAAACCGTTGCTTTCGCCGATGAATGTAGCAGTAATTCAAATACTGACAAAATTATGGCCCGAATGGATGTCATGACCCTGAAAATGAATGCTTAGTATAAAGAACTCCAAACCCATGCTAAAAAACAAAACCCGATCTTGATGAAGATAATATACCTATGTCCTAAGCAAAAGAAGCCAAATTCATGCAAACTTTTCATAAGACTCGTTTTTACAATGATTACCACGACCGAGACTCGAATCGCAATAATTGGCGTTCAAACGAACGAAGTAGTTACAATTGAGACAACTACTGATCAACAATTTCAAAAACAATTCAACGATTTCATTAAATCTCAGCAATAGACCAACGCTTTTGTCAAACAAACATTCATGGATCTCAAAACCCAACTCGAAACCGTTGCCAAAAATCATCAAGCTTCAATTCAAAACCTTGAAACCAAGTTCGACAGACTTGCTGA
>BQNB010138640.1:0-10964 GCA_026074375.1 Tanacetum coccineum | reverse complement strand
TTAGGAATAAACGCATCAACCGCATGCCCATATTGTTTACACGCATTCCATAGATCCTTAGCACTCGCTTGCTCAGGAAAGTTAGTCACGAACACGGACGTGGAGATCTTCAGCACATCATCCTCCTTAGTTATCTTAGAACCCATTTGAATCAAATCAAAGAAGATATCACCAATTTGAAAAATCACAGCAAAAAAACCTAAAAAGGAGGGGTTAGGGTTTTGGATTTGAAAGGAATTAGGATTAGGTTTTTTATTGGAAATTTAATTGGAAAAAAACAAAAAAGGGGAAAACGTCAAAGAAGCAAACCCTAAATCGAAAACAACAACCCTATAGATCCTGATCATCAAATCATGAAAATAACTCGATAAGGAAATCAATCACAAAGGAATGATCTCACTATTTCAGGCTTGTCTATGATCGATTAACAAGATGGTAGTAGTTATTGAGATCGGTTAGGGAAGATCGCCTCGAGATGTGTTTTTAGGTTTATTTTTTTAAAAAAAGTTCTTAAAAAATTCTAAAAAAATTCCACAAGATCGTGTATGTTGGTGCATGAAAAAGTTGTAAATGAAGTTTTTCTAAAAGTGGATAGTTTTGCCGGAAAAAAATTATGAAAAAAACGTTTGTGCATTAAATCGGTTTTTTGTGCATCAAAAATTCGTTTTTGTACCCAACTTCTGTTGACTTTTTGCAACAAAATTTTATTGCGCATCAAACTATAACAAGTCGAAAAATTTGTGCATCAAAATTTTTTTGTGCATCAAAATTTCTTTTTTTGCGCATTAAAAAAACGTATAAAAACTCAAAATTAGAAAAACTTATTTTACAAAAGTTTTATGCACCAACATACCTGATTTAATG
Source organism: Tanacetum coccineum (assembly GCA_026074375.1). Lineage (NCBI taxonomy): Eukaryota > Viridiplantae > Streptophyta > Magnoliopsida > Asterales > Asteraceae > Tanacetum > Tanacetum coccineum. The sequence goes on along the minus strand of BQNB010138640.1, from coordinate 10,100 downwards.
GAATATTTTTGGAATTTTTTGAAAACTTTATAAAAAAAAGTTTTCTTTTTATCCTTCTCACAAATATTTGTCTTTTTATTTTAACTTTCCTCTCTCTTTATATATTTATAACATATATATGGGGCTAACTATGAGTGTATAAATATGAATTAGTGACTGGACGCCACCTCAATGATGACATGGCACCTACATAGCATAGATTTTCGAAAATAACTAAAAAATATAGGCCTTTGGAAGGCTCGAACATGGAATGTTTGATTAGTATTGTATGTAGGGGTGTTATCGGGTCGGGTATCGGGTCTTGTCGGGTCGGGTTGAGTCGGGTTTTGCTTTTTAAAAACTCACCCACAACCCGACCCAATAAGAAATCGGGTTATCGGGTTCGGGTGATATTCGTGTCGGGTCTTATCGGGTCGGGTGATTCGGGTTATCGGGTTACACTATAAATGATAACTTCTATATTCGTCCACTGATCCACATAAGAACTGTTTACATAAAAGTGATACTCGAAAGTCACAAAGCTTTTATATTCCTATTTGAAAATTGCAAACAGTAACACTAGTACTAGTAGCGATCCTAATATGACATCTGACATTACAAATGGCTCAATAGCACCATGAGTAAATTTCAAATAACTTGGTCTGGACTTTTCTTTTGAGGGCAAATTTTACACTTTCAATACAGTGTATTTAATCAATAACTTGGTCTGGACTTTCTTTAGAGCATATATACCAATGACTTTTAATATAGTGTATTTAATCAATATTAGCCTTTTAAAAATAATGACTCAACTGTTCATTGGATGACCAGATTCTCCTAACATCTACTTATTCAACCAAATTTTATTATTAAGATTTATATTCTGCAATTTCTCTAACATCTGTAACAAAAAAATGGTCCATCTTCAAGAACTTCGTCATGGTGGCAGTTCCACTAGCATGGCTGACAGCTTCTCGTGTAGATGAAAACCGAAATTGCTAACGATGTTTTAAAAAAGGAGAAAGATTGTGAAGCTCTTATGATGAGTTGAGTCGCACTTTGAAGGTAAAAGGGGAGCTTGTGGAAAACTAGAAATGAGGGTTGAATAGTTTTGTTGTTTTAAATTATATTTACAAAACTTATGTGTGAGATCTTTGAGATATAGATGCACAATAATAAATGATGTATTAACAAGACTATGAATAAAGAATGAAAAGATCTAACCAATGCACGAGTGTTTATAGTGGTTCGGCTACGGGAACTTCTTTCCTCGTCCTACTCCACTCCTTGAGTACCCATCTTCGGATGTTTCAATGCACTATGTCAACAAGCTTCTTTCATCGGTGGAGAAACCTTACAACGTCGCTTATATTTTTTCCGATACTGATGTGTGTGATCTAAGCTTTAAATTTATAGTATACCGAATCCTTCAGACAATTACCAACACTTACGAGCAGTGTACTAGATCTGTGTAATACAGTTTCGTCGGCAAGGTGGTGATTTGTCGCAGGAAGCGAACGAGAGAACATAACTAAAAATAGCTTTAGTCTCAGAAAAAAAAAAAAAAAAAAACAAAAGTTATATTAAGGATTGTCACGGTACGTATTAATAAAATCCTCGACCAGATATATAATATTGATTGAATAGAATGAGAGAAATTTAAAAACTATAGAATAGATGAAAATAAAAGTAAAATAACGATAATACGTAGAATTAAGATTCGAACATTAAACTCGGGCAGAGTTGAATATAAATATGTCTTTTCGCGAAGATAATAGAATCAGAGATGTTTAGTTGTATGTCGGATTAAGTTTTGTTTAGATATAGAAAGTCTAATAAATGCTAAGTCGAGTGATATCAATTGTATAGATAGGCCTTGCACATGTGTGTAATTTTCGATGTGTGTGTTGTGGCTCGTATGTATAGTGAATATATAGAGTATATACAGCCCTCGTAATGACATAATTACTTATGTTGTGGATACGTAGACAGTTGTGTCATAGTTTGATTAATATAATAACTTGCATAATAAACATCGCTTTTTTGGTATGGAAGAGTATGAGATGGATGTACCCAAGCCTATACAATCACATATGAACGGTGTGACGCGCTAGGTAATATTTTCATCATTTATATCGGAGTGTCGCGATAACACACTCTCATACGTTGACTCACAAGAGATATATGATCAGGGTTGGATGTATATAGTATTCGTCATACAAATACAGCGGTGTGTTTTTATAACTGACACCCCTATGTCTAATCTTGATCCGCGATATTGAACAGTAGGTGTGATAATATGATTGATACTAATGTGTTAGATAGAGTGTGTAAGATATTATCATCTCCAAATCTATATGAGAGATGCAGAGACCCAATCATGGAATACAACACTCTTGTATAAGCCTCATAGAAAGTCTTGTGGTGTGTGCTGATACTTAAGATGAGGTCTTTGTATCCGCATAAGAGAAGAAGTTTTTAGTAAAATAAAATAATATGTAGGTCGACTCACCGGAACTAACCTATGTCGCTAGATGTAGATCTCCTCTATAATCGTCAAAGAAATCCCTATAGCGACTGTGAGTTGTGAGTAAAGCATAGGTGGAGAGATGTGTATCAGTTATTCTTCTTATAGTGAGATTGTGAAAAAATGTCAAAAAACAATTGTGTGTCTTGTAGAGATTATTGTGACTGGTTGGTCAATTTACTATGTCCTCTAAGCACATAAATAATAGATGGTGTTGGAGTGTGTGTTGATACGTATCAATTTATAAAGTGGCCTACACTTATTATTTGATATTATATTATATATATATCATTATTAATATATTTTGAGTGGATATCTATTACTCTAACATGATAGCTAGCGTCCCGGAGGCCTTCCACATAATTAGCGCTACGCAAGTACATGCACTCGCAGACATGATTAGTATACCACGTCATGTGGTACAGCTGATACATAAGAACATTCCCTCACTTTGTTGTGATGAAATAGTCTATGAGTGTCTGAGCATAGACCTCATATCCTATCACTCGAGATAGATGATAAGTGATTTCAAATTTAGAGTGATACTGTCTATTATAAGGTAGGGGTTGTTTACGTGTAAAATGACTTCTCTTGTTGAATAGAGAGAATATGCTGTGTTGTGTGTTTTTGTGTTCTGGAATGTTATTCGCTGCTCAGAGAGGCTGAACGTGTAGTAGTGTGTCTGGGTTGAGTAGATAATAGGACTCTCGCGCTGTGTGGTATGCAAGGATCTCTCATGTATGAGTAGAATGAGAGGAGAGACCTGATTGCAAAATGTTGAGATGAGACGTACTTGTTATGTGTTGTTCGCCTGCGCACGCTCGCTGTGTGTATATAACCGAAAGCTAAAGATAAAGACGAAGCAAACATGGACAAACTTTAGTGAAGATATACACAAATTGTGTTAAAGATATAGTCGATTGAATTTCTCCTCCTATGTTTTGTGATTTTTAAGTTTTATAATTGGCATAGGATATTTCAATTTTGTATCTTGTTTATTTTATTGTACAATTTCAAGGATAAAAACATATGTGCATTGCTATAACTTCATATTTTTTAGTCAGTTTTCTTACTGAATGTAAAGATGTGAATAGATACATGTTTGATAAATAACTTTCCTATCAATTTAAATGAAGAGCCTCATGTTTATGCATGTGTGCACACCAAGAATTTCGTGATTTTACACAAAAATAAGCATGCCGGATAAAAATAAAAATAGATCAGATATTTTTTTTAAATTAAGGCATTTTAAAAAACGAGATTTTGGAAAAAATATTAAATTATCTTTTACCATTATACCCTTTTGAATAAAATAATAAAAATAAATATTAAAAAAAATCTGATTGGTTGATGTTGGTTCTCGCAGTTCTGTACATTCATTTGGTTCTGAAAAGAACTTCACCCTATATATATATATATATGCTTGAATGCTTCGTAAGTTACAGAGGTTATTTATACCTCACTAGCAAGAACAAACACCAAAACGCGAAGAACAAATACCAAAACGGAAGTCAATGCGATTTTTGTTGATGGCATTTTTTTTACCTCACTAGCAAGCTACAGAAGGACGAGCTTTCATATTTTATTTTTCTTTTTTACAAAGCAATAAATTAAAAAAGAAAAATTAAACCCATCGCTAGCGAGATGCAAGACAGACAGAAAGACTGCACCTTGACATCTTCTAAGACATGCCTTCACAAGACCCATACCGGGGATAAATTCATTAAAAAGATATATAGCGAATGAATATGATTCATTATTTAAGAAACTGAAGAGGACTAGGGTCGACCGTAGCATAGGAAAGAAGCTCAGGATCACGCTCAAATATATCCATCTCGTCGGGACTCATGGTGACCCTGGCTTCAACACCACCACCCTTTAGCGTCTCATGCAAAGACACAGTCTTGGTAAATCCTGCATTCATATAATGAAACCATATCGGCTTTGCCCATCCGAAATCTAGGTCATACATTCCACTGTTCAACAGGCTACTAACAAATACGAAGTCTCGTTCGTCCATCACACTTGTGAGATGGTTCAACGTACCCAACATCTCATTGACTGTCTCGTGCCCCTTTTCCCCTTTCATGGTCTCAATGTGATTCGAATCTTTTTTGGCTAATGATTCACTCACTTCGCGTGTCAGGGTTGCTAGGTCTGGTTGGCTATCAGGAAAGCAAATCGCTCCCGCTATATCAACAATGTTTCCGAAGGATTCATTTGCAAAAGGAGGTGAAGCTCTTTTGCGGATATTCATCATTGACAGCAAAGCATGAGGAGACTGTGGGGTGAAGGTTCTGAGAGCGGATGCTGTGTTCACTGCAGCTTTCCAAATTAAGGCTGATGTTGCCTCCATGCGAGTTGGTCCACGTGTTGCTCCGGAAATTGGTTTGGACTTGAGGCGAGCCAAAGCCGTAGAATCAAAAACAAATCTTTTCGTACTAAGCAATTCATTGGTCATTAAGTTTAAAGGCATGGGATACTTTAAGGAATGAGTTTTGGGAAAGACCTCAGAAGCCACAAAACTTGGCGAAATTATTTCTGTTGAGCCTCTAACAGCTGCAGCCCATGCCTTCATAAACATGAAATATGTTTGTCCATCAAAGATCTTGTGTGACACGCTTGTGCTAAGCCCAATTCCACCACAATTAAAAATGTTCACCTGATATTTGAAAAAGGACACACACACATTGATCTCCAATTCAACTTGTATATATATTGCATGATATTAACTACATATAGAATACGATAATATGTTAATTAAACTTACCTGAATACCCATCACATAATTTCCTTTGGATGATTCTGTGGTCCTAGGGCTTTCAGGAATCAACTCTCTCACTTTATGATCATCCGGCTGTCGTATAAAATCTTCTAGCTTTTGGTTGACTCGAGCCTCCACGAAATAGGCTCCTTTGTCATTGCAATCTATGTATGAGTTTTCTTTAATTTCTCCGGCAAGAGGATAAAATTTAGTTAGAATCTGAGATAAAGTTTCCTTAAGGTCTTTTGATCTTTTGGTTATGACCTCCTTAACACTGGCCTTATCGGTATTGGGAAAGAAAAAGATCAAAGGTGTATAGACATCATACATCAGTTGGTCTATTATCGATAAGCTGAAGTTTTTTAGATGTTGTGGTGTTGGATTAGACGGTTTGACGATATCTTTCGAAATAATTTCAAAATCTACCTCCTGAATATTGTTGCCATTAATCAACCTACAAATCACAGTAACAAAATTAAGCTATGCATGAAATACATGTATGAATGAAGTAATAAATGTGCTGAAAAACAAAAAAGAACGAGGTATATATCCAACCTGTGTGAGGGTTCAGTGGCATTTAAGATTGCAGAAGTACTATAATGGGAACCTGGAAACAAGGATGAAGACTCTTTTTGATAGGGTGGTAGTCTGGCGGATTTTGGCAGCCCGAATGGGTTTGCAACATGATGGTTAATGTGACTACAGGAGCCTCCATGAAGACGATATTGCCGAGTTTTAAGGCAATATCGGGCTGCCTTATGGGTTGAGTATAACCACTTCATTATGGATCGATATGATGATGATAAGCCTTACTGGCCACTCTTGTATTTAAAGCACGCATAGCTGCCTCTACTGACAGTACTCTTGGCACCCCAAATTAAATTAATCAAATATATTCGTTGACTGGTAAGAAAATTCGCATTGCATGCAAAATCCAAAAACCGAGTAGTTAGGGCCCGTTTGCTTTGTATGAGGGTTTAGGATTCGGATTTGGATTTGGATATGGATTTGATGAAGAAGAGAGAAAATGTATTATATATAACTAGTTTTAATGCCCGTGCACGCACGAGACTTATATATTATGTTTTTCTAAACTACATATATATTTTTATTTTTTTCTGTTTTATAAGTTATGTTATAGAGTAATATCGAAATATATAAAGATAATAGATTCATTAAATCTTTTATATATTACGTAGTATATGAACTTGAGGATGAATACTAATTCTTTTCTTTTGATTTACATGTTTTCTGACTTGACATTGTGAGCCAACTAATCCTAGCAATTATATACCTCTTTTTTCAAGTTTCTGTTTTCACAAATTTGACACATATATTTTTATGTGTTTTTTTTCTCCATCAGATTTTTTCACCATATTTTTTCAATTTTGACCAAATTGATTTAATTTTGACTTTTTATTGACCAATTAGATCGTACGATTTTGCCTACGTGGCAAAATCAAACATTCTGATTGGTTCGATTTATTTTCATATAAGATTTAATCTGATAGAAAATTCTGAAATGATGTAATTCTTTTATTATATAAAAGATTATTTAATAAATTATAGAATAATTTATAAATGTTTAAATAAAATAATACATTAGTTGTGTGAAGAAAATTAAAATAATGACATATGAGCCCATGTTCACTGGGAATTCTGAGTCAAACCTAGCTATCTCATATGGAATGAGTTTTTAAAAATTATCTACAGTTGTCATTTCCAAATTTCACACCAAACAATTGATTTAAGCCACAAATTCATTACTTGATATCTACAACTTTATACCAAACAGCCCCTTATTCATGTAATCTTTGTTGGATTTAAATCATAAACAAATACCATGCTCCTTTTTTTAAATATTTACTATGTAACATTTGTACGTACCTAAATTGATTGAGATCAATGTATATATATAAAACAAGCAAAAGAACCCGCGCGTTGCGGAAGGGCTAATTTTTTCCTGAATATTTTTTTTACGTTTCGGGGGTTTTTTTTTGGCGATGCGTTATGGCGGGGCTAATTTTTAATATTTTCTTTTTTGTATGATTCGGGGAAAAAAAATTTGCGTTGGGACAGGCTAATTTTTTCCCGAATATTTTCTTTTTTTGGGAGGTTTTGTAAATTTTTTTACGGGATTTTTTGTGTAAGAAAATCGTAAATAGTTAAAAGTTGAGGGACCGTTTTGTATATTTTTTTTTACTTTGAGCCAGATTTCAGGGTAATTTTGGGCTAGTTTTTTTTTTTTTACTTTGGGCCAAATTTTGGGCCACATTTTATTCGAAATTTATGCTAGTTTGTCGACAAATGTGTATATTAGTAACAATCTTTTTTTATATGGCTTATGTGTTGGGCCTCATGTTTAAGTGTTATTTTTTTTTTTGCTATATGAGTTTTTTTTAATATAATGGGTTGTACGTTTGTAAACATATCGATTATTTTAAAGTTATTATCGAAGATGTTTCCGCTGGTATTTTTTTTATCTGAATAAATTGGAACTTTTGTAATATTTTTTTTCCTCCTACTTTGTGCATACAATTTTTTTTTTTTAAATTAAAAAAAAAAAAAACCAAAATCGGGCTGGCCCAAAATGGGAGCCCGATATATGGTTTTTTTAATATAATGGGTTGTACGTTTGTGACCATATCGATTATTTTAAAGTTATTAGGTATCAAAGATGTTTCCGCGGGTATTTTTTTATCTGAATAAATCGAAACTTTTATAATATTTTTTTTCTCCTACTTTGTGCATACATTTAAAAAAAAAAAAAACCAAAATCGGGCTGGCCCAAAATGGGAGCCCGATACTGTAGCACCGTGACCCACTGTAAAAACGACGAGCGTTGCGGCGGGGCTAATTTTTTCCTGAATAATTTTTTTTTTTACGTTTCGGGGGTTTTTTTTGGCGATGCGTTATGGCGGGGCTAATTTTTAATATTTTCTTTTTTTGTATGATTCGGGGAAAATTTTTTGCGTTGGGACGGACTAATTTTTTCTTGAATATTTTCTTTTTTTGGGACGGTTTTGTAAATTTTTTTACGGGAAATTTTGTGTAAGAAAATCGTAAATAGTTAAAAGGTGAGGGTCCGTTTTGTATTTTTTTTACTTTGGGCTAGATTTTAGGCTATTTTTTGGTTGTTTTTTTTGCTAATTTTTTCCCGGATATTTCCTTTTTTTGTACGATTCGGGATTTTTTTTTTGCGTTGGGACGGGTTAAATTTTTCCCTAATATTTTCTTTTTTTGGGATGGTTCGATATCTTTTTTTTTGGCCGATGAATGTAAAAAAGTTGTGAACAATAAAAACTTGACGTGTTTTTTTTTTATTTTTTTACGGGATTTTTTGTGTAAGAAAATCGTAAATAGTTAAAAGTTGAGGGACCGTTTTGTATTTTTTTTACTTTGAGCCAGATTTCAGGCTAATTTTGGGCTAGTTTTTTTTTTCTTTACTTTGGGCCAGATTTTAGGCCAGATTTTATTCGAATTTTAGGCTAGTTTGTCGACAAATGTGTATATTAGTAACAATTTTTTTTAAATGGCTTATGTGTTGGGCCTCATGTTTAAAGTGTTGTTTTTTTTTGCTATATGGTTTTTTTTAATATAATGGGTTGTACGTTTGTGACCATATCGATTATTTTAAAGTTATTATCGAAGATGTTTCCGCGGGTATTTTTTTATCTGAATAAATCGGAACTTTTGTAATATTTTTTTTCCTCCTACTTTGTGCATACATTTTTTTTTAAAAAATTAAAAAAAAAAACCAAAATGGGAGCCCGATATATGGTTTTTTTTTTAATATAATGGGTCGTACATTTGTGACCATATCGATTATTTTAAAGTTATTAGGTATCGAAGATGTTTCTGCGGGTATTTTTTTTATTTGAATAAATCGGAACTTTTGTAATATTTTTTTTCCTCCTACTTTGTGCATACAATTTAAAAAAAAAAAACTAAAATCAGGCTGACACAAAATGGGAGCCCGATACTGTAGCACCGTGGCCCACTGTCAAAACGACAGTGGATTAGTCGGTGAATGTGTATATTTATAATTGTTTATGGGCTCGTTTGGTTGAGGGGGATTAACAATTGTCTTTTGTTTAAGCTGGGCCCACTCAAAATCCAGAATTTTAGGCATACTCCAAAGCAATGTTTTGAAAACCGGGTTTTGAATCGACCCGGTCGAGTCACCGGGTTACCGGTTCAACCGCCGGGTCAACCCGGTTTTATAAAAAAAAATATATATATATATATATAATTTTCAATAATTAGAAAGAAAGTATGTATATAAATCATGAAATATTCCATATATTAAGCCTAAACACTATTTATTAACAAATATAACATGTAAAATTAAAATTACGCAAATATATACAATTAATATTTTTTATTTATAAAAAAAATACGAAAAAACCGAAACCCGGCCGGGTCTCATGACCCGGGTCACTCCAAACCCGGCCAAACCCGGCGGGTCAAACCGGGTTTCGAAAATATGAAACCCGGTTTAATTTGACCCGTTTTTTCGGCCGGAACCGGTTCAACCGGTTGACCCGGCCGGGTCGAACCGGGTTTCAAAACACTGCTCCAAATTACAACAATAAGCTAGGTGTAGAAAAGTAGGAGTTATATATGTTCTGAAAATTCAACGTGGGAACACATCAACCATTGTTTTTTGTTGATTTTAATATAAAATTACTTTTTTTATAGTTATTAGCAACAAGGTTTTTAACCCGCACTCCGCTGCGGAGCGTGAGGTATTCCGTTTTCGTTGCAGCGGTCTTTAGTGTGTATATTTAAAATACGGAGAATGCTAATTGACATCCAAAATAAAAAGCA
>BQNB010138639.1:6742-17678 GCA_026074375.1 Tanacetum coccineum | reverse complement strand
ATCATAATTTTTTTAAATCTTAATTTTTTTAAAAGTACTTTAACAAAAAATATTTTTTTACGTTATTTTTAGTAAAAAAAGTTTTTAAAAAAATCGCACTTTTTAAAATCTTAATTTAAAAAAAAAATTAGATATTTTCATACTTTTTAAAATTTTTTTTTTTTTTAAAAAAAGTTAGTTTTTTTTTACGAAAAAATTAGATTTTTTTAAAAGTTAAGAAAAAAATAAAAAAGTAAAAAATATTCGAAGTAAAAAGTAAAAAAGTTTTATTTTCTTTTAACTTTAAAAAAAATTGTTAAATTTAAAAAGTACGAAAAAAATTAAAATTATTTAAAAAAAATTAAGATTTTATAAAGTACGAATTTTAAAAAAGAATAATTACTTATCAAAGTACGAAATTTTAAAAAAAATAATTTTTTTAAAGTACAAAATTTTAAAAAAAATAAAATTTTTAAAAATCCGTACTTTTAAAAAAATTATGATTTAAAAAATTACTTTCTAAAAAAAATATTTTTTGTTAAAGTACTTTTTAAAAAATTAAGATTTAAAAAAGTTATGATTGTAAATATGTTAAAGAAGACAAGGGTAATATAGTCATTTTATGGTCATATTGGTGATATCGAACAAAATTTGAATGTACGTGGGTGTAATGAGTACGAAAAAAAGTAAGTTGGTTATTACGGTACAAATGAGAAAGTAGGTTGGTAATAAATGGTCTTTACCTTTGTTATTTTCTAGTTTCTTATATCTTTATGACCGTTATTTATAAAACATCTTTCAAACATTCCATTTACCATCATAATACTTCATCAACCCGATCGAACCAAACCAACTCAGTTCTAGTCTCACTTGTTCGACATCTAACCCGATCTCACAACTAGCCAAATCGACTCACTAGACCTCTAGTTCAAACAAGCATTCAAAAAGTAACAGTGCAAAGGTTTCCTCACGCAACAGACTGGCCCTCGAGTGCAAAGGTAGAAAGTAACTCGATTGCAAGACTCACCAGTCGAACGTGGATGCAAGTCGCCTTAGAGAGCTAGATTATTATTTGTCTGCCACCCCATCGCCACCTCCTCAGCCTCCAATAACACACCAATAACTAAAATAACATCCCAACAAAAAAAAACCGTTAACATGTTATTGGTATATGTAGGTCTCACAAAATACCCCACAAAAAATACCTCCTCACTCACAAAAAAAAACCAAATGGGACGAATGGCACTAGTTATTGCATTGGCTAAATGCCAAATAACACACATTTGACGGTGCAGTACATCATGTTGTTCGTTAGCCATTGGTACCAGTTAGGGCCTTAGGGGTGTGCATTGTTCGGTTATTGAACCGAATAAACCAAACCGAACCGAGTTATAACCGAACCGAATTTACCAAAACCGAGCCGAATTGAATTTGCTAAAACCGAACCGAACCGAACCGAATTAAATATTTGGTTTTCGGTTTGGATATGGTTTTGACAATCTAAATCGAAAACTGAAAACCGAATTCATATAAATATATACATTTTTTATATATAAAAAATCATTTACATTTTATTTTAGTATAAAAAAATTCTTTTTAAGCTTGCAATTTTTTGTCTTTAAAAAATTCTGTATAAATGAAATTTAAAAAAAATATAAAATTAAATATAAATTTTATTTGGTTCGGTTTTCGATTCTTCAATTCGGTTCAATCCAATTTGAATTCGGTTAAGTTTGGTTTTCGATTATACCCAGAATTTCTTTATAACCAAACTAACCGAACCGAATAAACTGAACAACCCGAAAACCGAGCCGATCAACACTCCTAGTACCAGTACATACCCGATGGGTGCTCAATGGCACTCATACCCATCACTCTTGATAATTCAAAAATGCCAAGTGAAACAGATAAAAATTACCTTCAACATAAAAAAAAGAAAAAAAAAATGAAAACAAAGGACCAAGAAGTATATATAACTAGTTACAAAACATAAAAAAAACACAAAAACAAAAGCCCTAATTACACTTCCAAACACAAAACACTTGTGTTCTTCTTCTTCCCCCCTTTCTTCACTTTCTCTCTCTACATTCTTTCTCTCTCTCTAAAAAAACCCAAAATAAAAAAAACCCTCAATTTATGTGACTTATATATATATTGGATTTGAATAATAATAGTAATAAAGATGAGTGGTGGAGCTAGGGGTGTAAAGAAAACGATCCAGCATATAAAAGAAATAACAGGGAATAATTACAGTGAAGATGAGATTTATGCAATGCTTGAAGAATGTAATATGGATCCCAATGAAACCACTCAGAACCTTCTTGCTCAGGGTATTCTTTTTTATATAAGATCTATCATCTTTCTATTTGGTTTATTATTTTTATTAAGTTTTGATTTTTACAGTGGTTTGTTTTTATTGGTTTTGTTTATAAACTATTCTTGAGTGTGTAAAATGTGATAAAGTTTATATCTTTATTGTTTTGCGTGGCCTTTTGTTGCTGAAATGTGGTATTTTTTTTTTCTTTTGTTTCGTCGATAATAATGATTGAATATGGGTGCGGAGTGAAGCTCCAGTGATTTTGTTACGTGTAGCTGGTAGTGTGAAAAAATTGATACAAGTTATGATATTTTGGTCAAGTGGTTAGTAGTCGTATTAACATATTTTGTTGCTGAAATGTGGTTTTTCGCGATATATGGATTGAATATGGTGTGCGAGTGAAGCTCAGTGTTTTGTATACTGTTGCTGGTAGTGTGAAAAATGTGATAAAGTTTTGATTTTTGCAAGTGGTAGTGTAGTTATCATTAGGGTTCGAGTGGTGTTTGAAGCTGTTTTTTCGTGTTCGAATGATATTTGGGATTGGATAGGGATCAAGTTTATTAGTTTTGTATGTGGTACTGTACTTATTGGTTTACCTTTTTTGGTATTTGATTTGTTAGCTGTGTGTTTTTGTGATTAATGCGATAAAGTTTTGATCTTTATTAGTTTCGTAGGTGGTGCTGTTGTTAGGGTTAGGGTTAGGGTTAGAGTGGTGCTTGATAGTGATATATTGTTTATTTGTTGTGACTACTTATTTTTCTTTGTGTTAGAACCGTATTTGGGATCCAATGTTGTGTGAGAAATGTGATTAATGCGATAAAGAATTGAATTTTGGTAGTTTTGCAGGTGGCAGTGTACTTATTGTGACGGCGTCGTTTGATTGTGTGAGGAATTTGATGAAGTTTTTATGCTTATTATTTTTTTAAGTGGTGCTGTAATTATTATTAGGGTTAGAGCTGTGTTTTTGCTGGTTTTGATTTGTAAAGTGTTGTTAACTGTGTGTTTCTATTTGACAAATGTGATAGAACTATAGAAGTTGTGATGTTTGTTGGTTTTGAAGAAAGTGGTGTAGCTGTCGTTAGGGTTCCAGTGGTGTTCGAAGCTGAATTACTGCTCATTTCTAGTTAGGAAGACGTAGGATTGGATATTGTGTGGGATGCGTAATAAAGTCAAGTTTTGATTTTTATTAGTCTTGTAAGTGGTGGTGTAGTTTGGTTAGGGTTATATTGGTTTTCGAAGGTGAATTGATGTTTATTGGTTGGGATTGCTGTTGTTTTTCACATTAGAATGATTTTTGGTAATGGATATTCTGTGCAAAGTGAAAGTTACTCTTTGGTATGCCTTGGATATACTGTTGTTTGTAGGGTTAGTTTCATTGATAAAGTGTTGATTTTTATTAGATTTGTAAGTGGTGGTGTAGCTATCGCGAGGGTTTGAGTGGCTTTTGAAGCTGATTTGGTGTTTTTTGGGGGTGGTATGTTGTTTGGGATTAAATCTCGTGTGCAGAGTGAAGCTTAATGTTTTGTCGGTTATGCAATTTGTTGTGAGAAATGTGATAAAGTTTAGATGTTTATTTGTTCTGCAAGTGGCTGTGTACTTTTCGTTAGGGTTAGTGTGGTGCTTTTGTTGGGTTAGTTTGTATTGATTTTGTGTTTTTGGGGGATGTTGTGATAAAGTATTGATTTTATTCGTCATGTAAGTTGTGGTGTAGCTAGGTGAATCGTTGTTTATTTGTTGTTTTTATTGCGTTACAATGATTTCTAGGATTGAATATTGTGTAAGAAATATGAATAATGTGATAAAGTTTTGATTTTTATTAGTTTTGTATGATGTGGTGTATAGGGTTAAGGTTAGAATGGTTTTTGGAGCTGAAATGTTGTTTTTTTTGGCGGTGGAGTGATGTCTGGGATCGGATATTGTGTTACCTTGTTCGTAACTGTGATTGCATTGTTTAACTGAACCCGTGCTAGTGTACTCGTATCAAGTTGGGATTTTGTCTACGTGTCTCTTGCTTTTAGTTTAAAACAATGCAGATTGTTCATGTGTTAGGTCAACCAGAATTGGCTTGCAGCGAGCCTTTATCTGGGGAAGTATATGACAATGTTATGTTTCAGTCAATCTTTAGATTTTGAGTCATAGTATATTCTAGAAATTCATGTATCATAAGTGAAATGTTGGACGGATACTAAAAACTTAACAAGTAGGGCAGTCACTTCAAGCCCTGATATCTAACGATATGCCTGTTTACAAGCCCTGATCACTTGAAATGTCTCTCATAGCTTTGTTGTTATATACTGTCTCAAAAAAAAGTAAGCACAATTATAATTTTTGTTTTAATTTTGTGCAGATCCATTTCATGAAGTAAGGAGGAAGCGGGACCGCAAGAAAGAGGTAAGATTAGTTTCTGATGTTTAAGGAAGCTTAAAATGCTGGACTTTAGGGGTGCATTAACTTTCTGCATCAACATTACCCTAAACAATTATTGCTTACGCCTTTAAACTCATGTGCTTGAAAATTGTTTACGTTTATATATATATGAACTTATGAAGTTAACTTATCTCTTTTCTGCAGAATAACATCAAAGAATCTACAGAGCCTAAATGGAAGCCTGGGATGCAGGGACGAGGGAACAGGGGTGGACGGGGAAACTACTCAGCTCGCCACAGTTCTCAAGGTAATCTACAAGGTTTATTCCATCGCCTTTATGCCTTTATAGTGTTCATGAAATATGCTAGTCATAGGTATGCGTATACTTCGACCTCTTTTTTATTTTATGTTTTTGTTGAAAAACTAAATGCAGGCAGTAGCAAGAACGTTCTCTCTGCGAAGGACAATGAAATAAATAAAGGTGCTGGTGATGGTGTAATCTTGCCTGCACAGGATAAGAGAAATAAAGAGATATTGGTTGCAAGGTGTTGCATTCATTATATTTTTGTTTTCTTTCCTCTTCTTTTTCGCTATTTATGTTCATTCCTTTCTAAGTACATGTTACACTCCACTTTTTGCAGTTCTTCCAATAAATCTGAAATAAGCACGGCTACTGCAAGTGATACGATAATTGCGCCTGTTTACAAGCAAGGCCCTGATCACACTTGAAATGTCTCTCATTAAGCTTTGTGTGTTATATACTGTCATCAAAAAAAAGATACGCACTAAATATAATTTTTGTATTAAAAAATTTGATGCAGATTCCATTTTCCCATTGGAGAAGTAAGGAGAAAGCGGGACCAAAGGACCCACGACAAAAAGAGGTAAGATTTAGCGTTCTGTTCTGATGTTTAAAGGAAAGTCTTAAAAAATGCTGGACTTTAGGGGTGTCATTAAACATTCTTCTGCACAACATTAACCCTCTAAACCAAAAAAAATTTTATTGCATGACAACCCCTTAAAAAAACCCCTCGATGTGCTTGGAAAATTGATTTTAACATTTTATATATATATAAAGCAAACCATAATGAAGTTACACTTTTATCCTCTTTCTGCAGAATAACTCGAAAATGAAATCTTCTACAGAGCCTAAATGGAAGGCCTGGGATGCAGGGGGACGAGGGAACAGTGAGGTGGCACGGAGAAACTAACTTGAAACGTGATATACTGTTATACTCAGCATCGCACATGGTTCTCAAGTAATCAACAAGGTTTATTCCATCGCTTTTATGCCTTTTTAGAAGTGTTCATAGAAAATATGCTAGTCCAATCTGAGGTATGCGTATACTTTCCGCCCTCTTTCTATTTTTGTTTTGGGGGGTTGAAAAACTGAAATGGCAGGCAGTAGCAATAAACGGTGTCTCACCTCTCTCTACCGCGAAGGAACAATGAAAAAATAAATAAAAGGTGCTGGTGATGGTTAATCTGCGCTTAGCACAGGATAAGAGAAATAAAGAGATATTGGTTGCAAAAGGAGTTGCATTCGATTATAATTTTTATTTCTCTTCTTCTTCTTCTTTCTTTTTTTTATTTTTTTTTCTTTTTTTTCTTTTTTTTTCGCATATTTATGTTCAATACATTCCTTCTAAGAGTTAATTACATGTTAACATCTCCACTCTTTTTTTTTTATTATTGCAGTTTCTTCCAATAAATCTGAAATAAGCACGGCTACTGCAAGTGATAAGTTGGAGGGTTTGCTCCCAAAAGTCTCTTCAGAGGCAAACAAAATCACGACTCCTGCTTTGTCTGCTTCAGATCCTATTCTTATGCCATCACAGGATTCACGACCTTCTGTTGGTACGATTAGTCGTGAAGTTGGAACTCGAAGAACTCCTGTTGTTGAACAATCTCAAGAGACCCCTGCTGAGATTACAACTGCATGTGAGGATTTTTTTATTTTATTTAAAACTCTTGAATAGAAACACATTGAAATTATGCGATTTTGTGCCATTATATTTTCATGACTTTTTAGATAGTAGTTATTGGAACTGATATTTTGAAATGCTTACTATGACAGCTGGTCTCGAGGTTGGAAGCTCCTTCGTGCAAGGAAAGGTGTTATATGGAGAGGAGAATAAATTGGTTTCAGAGTCTTCACGACCTGCACCTTCTTCTAATGTTTCCTCTCCCCGTAGCAGACCATCTTCAAGCTACAATAACAGGCCACAACAAGCAATTGGGCCTCAAAAAGGTATTAATTTATCGGTAATTGACATCTAAACAAGTTTTTCTTATTAAAACCTCGAAGTACCAAAAAAGAAACTAAACTGAATTCTGATCTTTGTTCTATGTTTTTTTTTGTGCTTTCCTACAGTGGCTCCTGGTAAGGAGTGGAAACCAAAACCAACAACTCTTGTTCCTGCTCAAGAACTCGGGACTGAGGTGCCAGTCATTCCAGCTGAAGTTCATTCTTCATCAAAGCCACGATCCAGCATTCCTGAGTCAAAGGAGAGGAAAGTAGAGAAATCACACATATCTGATGGTCAGCATGTTATTATTCCGGATCACCTTCATGTTGCTGAAGTTGAGAAACTCGGGTTTCAGTTTGGAAGTTTTGATGCTAGTTTTGGTTTTAATTCAAGCTCATTGAATGGTCCAACGAGCGACAAGATTCCGTCTCTTTCTGAGGCTTCTGAGGAGATTGCTGAACATGTAGAGGAACAGACCACTAGGTTTGTCTAATGCTCCCATGGTTATTTTGCGATTTTCGTAATGCATTTTTTTGACCAATTATTTTATTGGATTCAGGAATCAAGATGTGTTGGTGACGGTTGAAGATGGACACGATTCTGACCGTCCACCATCTTCTACTAGCGTACCTCAAAATCTGTCTCCTGAAGGTGACGTCTCATCTAATGTGGCGCCTGAGCACGTAGAGCCGAAACACGAGACTTCGCTCCCAATTCCTAGTCATCCATTTCCTGTGGTTCATTCTTCTGCTAACATGAATTTTGGTTTCATACCACCAATAATAGGCAGTCATGTTGCACCTTTTGAAACCAACGACTCTCGAGCGCCTGATTCTTCTCGTGTCCCAAGCTTTGCTGTAAGTATTAAATGCTATTGCTATTTAAGATTGAGTGCAACTTTTCAGGTCTCTTATGTGAATCATTTTTGTATTCTTTTACACAGGTTCAACAACCATTTGACCCAGCAGGTTATTATCCTCAATTTTATCGTTCTGGCGCTGATACTGATGGCCGCATATCACCTTTTCACCCGTCCATGGTGGCCACCAAGTACAACGGGAATGTTCCAGTTGCATCTCAACAGGCATCTCAATCTTCTCAAGAGGTATGCATTTTAGGATGAAATGTTCTTATAATACTTGGGAATTCTTTTAGTTGCATAATCCCGTTCTAACGAGTTCATAAATGTGGACCACAGGTTGGGAATCCTATATTGTTATCTGCCGCTGGTCCAACACCGTTATCCACACAAGCAGGTGGGTTAATGCAGACCCCCATAGCCGTGTCTCAGCAACAAGTACCTGTGTTCAGGCAGCCAACGGGGTTACATTTACCACATTACCCTCCAAATTTTATCCCATATGGCCCGTACTTTTCCCCATTTTACCTTCCTCCTCCGGCCATTCATCAGTTTTTGAGCAATGGTGCATTCCCCCAACAACCTCAACCTGGCGGTATGTTTCCAGCTCCGCCAGTGGCAACTCCTAAATATCCACATCCACAATACAAGCCCGGAGGTAATCCAACGAACTCACCTCACATTGGAATTCCGGGAACCTATGGACCATATGGCTCATCCCCAACTGGTTATAATCAAAACCCAGCAGTGACAGCTGGTAATTCTACTTCTAACGAAGACCTTGGTGGATCTCAGTTTAAGGACAGTAATGGATACGTCACAGGGCAGCAGGTTTGTTTCTTTTTTTTACTTGATCTTTGTTATGTAATGTTAGCATTGAGTTATCTTCTGGTTTTTTTATGCATGCCTCGTTTGTTGATGAGTATTTAATAATAATTCCCTACATTATTCTGTATGTTGTTTAGTTATTAACTTGTATTAAATAATAATGGTATCAAATTTCAAGGTTCAATACCATACGAAAAGCATAGATTCCTTATTAACGTGTCTAAATCCACAAAGGGCGTGTTTGTGATTGCTTACTTAAAAGTGCTTATCTGCTTATTACGATTTTTTAAGCAGATTTTGTGCTTAGATGAGACTTGCTTAGCTGCTTGTTTTATTTTCAAAGCAGACAAGCACTTTAAATTGGCGATTCCAAGAACTTCATAACTATGTGAGGCTCGATATCTATTATCGCAGTTCTGCATTTATTAGTTCCATTTCATGATAATTTTAATAAGAAAATCGAGCCTTTTTAAGTCAGCTGATGAACGAACTTTGTTGGATATGAGTCTCGTTAAGTCTTATATATTAGAGAATAGAGATGATTCTTTGGATGGTATTGTGCACGTTAATGCACATTATGTGTTTCTTCCTCATAATCATATTAACGTTTTATTTATGTTTATGTAGAGCGAAGGTCCAGGCGTATGGATAGCTGCACCTGGTCGAGACATTACTGGTTTGCATTATAATCTTCCACACGGTGGTCAAGTTGCATATGCCCCAACACAAGCTGCGCATGGAAATTTTGCTGGTATGTATCACCACCACCCTGCACAACCAGTGACCACAGGGCCCATTCACCCACTTCTTCAACAGCCTCAGTCAATGGCTGGCGTTGACATGGTGGGACCCGCATCTAGTATGTATCAACAGCAGCAGCCGCCCCAGCCTGCTGCCCAACTCAACTGGCCTAATAATTACTGAACTAATGTCAGAATTTTTTTTATAAAGAAACCAGGAAAAACTAGGCGCACTACCCAATCTTGAATTTCCTTATCTTCTTTCCGGTAAGTTCCAATAGAATGATTGGAAAATGGAAGAAAAATCATGAAAAAATATATGACGGTGGCTGGAGTTAAGTGTAAATCGTTTATAGGAGGCTAAATTGTTGGCCATTGGTTATCTTTTTGGAGGATATAAAAGGCGAAGCCCTCATGTAACTTTTAGTGACCAATTTGAAATTAGTTAAACCCCGGTTTGTGATATGTGATTATGCCCGTGTCTCCCCTCGAGAGTTTTAAGGTTTTTTCGTATTAGAACAAGTATGCGAGTTGACTTTAAATGATTCTTGTCTTTTTGACTTGTTTAAGATTGAGGTTTTATAGGGGTATTATTATTGGGCTTTTAGAGGGTTTCTTTATTTTGGTGTTACATGTAAAGTGAATTTTGATAGCAAAAGAGGTACTTTGAACTGTTGTAATTGGTATTATTATTTGTTATGAGCAGCAAAAGCAGCATTCAAAATTGTTTCGATATCTTTGGTTACGAGCAGGAAACAAAATTTAATATAGCTACTGCACCGTATCTTGCTCAATTCTCAATTTGTATAGAGAGAATGGCACTTTTGTGTAACATGCTATGCTCTATGTCCGGCCCATAACGGGTCAGTATATTCAGTTCTCTAGCCAGTCGCGTCTATTGTCAGTCAAAACCATGCTTTCGCTGCTTGATATAGCATGCACACAAAAGCGGACTCTGACCCGACCGTTAACTAATAATGGAATGGATTATGATCCTTGCATGTTCAACTCGCTTATGATTTTCCCAAGCTAGCTTGCTGTGAGAGTATATAAATTGGTGGGTCTCATATTTTATCAAACAATGACCCACCTATTTTATTTGCTTTTATGTTATCAGTCCAACATGACACAACTTGAGACGCAAACATTAGAGGTTCTCAATCCGGAATGGAATTCTATAATTGCCGCTATATTTGTTTCTAAGATCAGACTGAAATCGGTCGAATATTGCAAACTTTTGATTGTTCTATGATTTACAAATTGCATAAACATATACAAAGGGTAAAGAAGACATGTTTAAAGCTTTTATTTCTCACCTTATAACTACCTGTTAGCTGAGGCTGGGGCTCGAGCCCTCGATAATCAAACTTTAGAATTTGAGAGTGTCATGAACTTGGCTAAGCAGAATTTCTAGTACCCTGAACTTTTAAAAGTGCAAAGTAGTACATTAAACTTAGCTAAGTGAAATTTCTAATACCCTATACCCAATTAAACAGTTTAGCGCCTTAGAAATTTAATGAACTTTATCCTCAAAACAAAAATATTCATAATATAACTATCAAGGGAGAAACAAGCATAGTCAAGCCCGAGCAGGAAA
>BQNB010138637.1:0-17678 GCA_026074375.1 Tanacetum coccineum | reverse complement strand
CTACTTTTGATGGGCCACAAACCTGATTGGGGTTTGCATACTGTTAAGGTTCGGTGTCACGAGCTTAGAGAAATAATACACATTTCTTTTAGACTTGGTGAATTCGTTTCTCTTGTCTACACTACTTAAATCTTGTGGTCCATACTTTTACTGATAAACCTATGAATTCACTCAATAATTTTTTTTGACTTTTTAGCATGTTTTAATCTCAGGTGCTAAAGCATGATTCTCGGATGGGAGCCGCGTGATATCACTTTGGAAGGATTCTGTTTTCACTTTAATTTGATGCAAACTTTATCTTGTTAAAACTTATGTCAGCTTTTGAATATTGTGATGTCATGTTTAACTTATAAATATTTTGAACTTTTATGTCATTTTGAAAACTGTTAGGACCATGTTGTAAACTCTGATATTTTATAAGCATCGAATGAAAACTTTATTTAAAAACGTCTCTTTGAAGGTCGTTTCCCTATTACTTGTCCATTGTGCCATGAAGTAGCACCCCATGTTACCGTTCCGCTGCCGTCCGATTTTGGGGGTGTTACAAAACATTTCTTACACTTTCTCTCTCTAGTTCTTATCTTATGTTTGTTATATAGATTAGATAACACATGTTTTCTACAATTGGTATCAAGAGCCATGGGGTGATTAGATAGGTTTTTGTGTGCGTTTTCTTGATGCATTTGGTAACCAAACACGAACAAAAAGTCTTCACTTTTTGTGTGTTTAAAACCATAAAGTTTACATTTTTAAGCTTCTACTACATTAGTATTAGTTAGTTGTACAAGAAAATCCTAGCAAATTCTACAAAAAATTATTTTTTTAGTATTTTTTTGGTTCGAAACCCACTTTTATACCAAAATCTTGATTTCAAATTTTTTGTGTTAAAACCCATAAAGTTAGTGTTTTTAAGGTTCTAATAGGCTTAGGATAGTAAGTTGTACAAGAAAAATCAAGCAAAAACGTCAAAAGTGTGTTTTTAAGTGGTTTTACTTGTTTTTTTGCACTAGGCGATTTATACATCATCCAGACGATTTATACGTGTTTTGGCTTAGGCGATTTATATGTGATTTCTATTAGGCGATTTATACGAGTACTTCAGCCGATTTATACCACTTTCTTTGGGAGATTTATACACTTCTCTTGGGCAATTTATACAGTATTCCTTGGGCGATTTATACATTGCATATTGGGCGATTTATACATTGTCTTTGGGCGATTTATACACTGTTATTTTTTCCTAGGCGATTTATACCATTTCTTCTAAGTGATTTATACGGTTTTTTCTTTGATTTGTAAAATCCCATGAAATATTAACTTATCTTCTCGGTTTTATCAAGAACTGTAAAATCTCGTGTAAGTCCAATACTTCATCACTTTAAAAACAACACTTTAACACAAATTCCTCTAAACACTAAACGATCAAAAGGTTATCTTTTCACATTTAACAAACAATTCAAAATGACAACCTTAGCTGAATTCATGATAGTTGCCGGTGCTGAGAACCGTCCTCCTATGCTTGACAAGGCAATCTATAACTCATGTAAAGAGTCGTATGTTTCTCTACATCAAAGAAAAGAAAGATGGTAGGATGATGCTTGAATCTATTGAGAATGGACATCTTGTCTATCCAACTATTGAAGAAGATGGTTAAATTCAAAAGAAGAAGTATACTGAACTCACTGAACAAGAACAACTTCAAGATGACTGTGATGTTCAAGCAACAAACATTGTTCTTCAAGCTCTCCCACCTGATGTGTATGCCCTTGTCAACCATTGTCAGTCTGCTAAAGATATCTGGGAAAGAGTCAAGTTACTCATGAAAGGGACTGAATTGTCATATTAAGAACGTGAATGTAAACTCTACAATAAGTTTGACAAGTTTACTTTTGTCAAGGGTGAAACACATCATGAATATTACATGCGCTTTGCTCAACTTATTAATGATATTCACACAATTGGCATGACAATGCAGCAAGTATGGGTGAATACAAAGTTTCTGAACGCTCTTCAACCAGAATGGAGCAAATTTGTGACCGATGTCAAGTTAGCCAAGAATATGTATAACACCAACTATGATCAGTTGTATGCATATCTTAGCCAACATGAGGGACATGCAAATGAAGTTTGAATGCTACGTGAAAGATACTCAGTTCCTCTTGCATTGGTCGCTAACCATCAAACTCAATTAAATTATGCTCAGTATCCACAACAGCTATCATCAACTTCTTAAACAACTCATTATTCTCAACCATACTCATCCACCTATGAAACAAATCATCATCCACAACCATACCAACAAGTATTCCAACCTCAAATCAATTATTCAACACCATCAGTTCCTCATAATGCATCATATCATTCCCTTACAATTTCACAACAATCACAACCAGAGTTTCCTTAATTAGACTCAAGACTTGTTGTCCTATTCTTTTTACCTGGATATGACCCAATTGAATGTCTCAACAAATTTATGGCATTTATGTCAACTGTAGTTGCATCACGTTTTCCTTCAACCATCAACCAACTTCGATCATCCTCCAACCTAAGAAATCAAGCTGCCATTCAAGATGGCAGCTTTACTGTTCAACAAGTTTAGGGAAGACAGGGTCAAGGTTATATTGGTACAGGTTCAAAGGGCATTGCTACAGGCTCAGGTAAACCAGAATGGTGGAAATACTGTAGTAGATCAAGCAAGGGTTGTCAAATATTACAATTGTTAGGGAGAAGGACATGTGGCTAGGCAATGCACTCAGCCAAAGAGGCCAAGGAACGCAACATGGTATAAGGAAAAGATAATGCTGGCTGAAGCACAGGAATCTGGTCAAGTTTTAGATGAGGAGTAATTGGCATTTCTAGCAGATCCTAGAATTGCAGATTGTCATGATGTTCAGCCAACAATCATTCACAATGCTGCTTTTCAAACTAATGATCCAGATGCCTATGATTCCGACTGTGATGATATCTCTTTTGCAAAAATGATTTTAATGGCCAATCTCTCAAGTTATAGTTTAGACGTCCTATCTGAGGTGCCACAACATGACTCCTATCCAAATAATGATGTGCTTAATCAAAGTGTGCAAGAGACGCAGTATTCTGAACAATCTCGTGTTGATTATGTTCTATATACCAAAATAACAAGTGATAGCAATATCATTTCTTATGAACAATATCTGCAACAGACGCAAAATATGATTGTTTAAGATACTAACTCTACTGCACAACAAGATTCAAGGATGCTATCCTAAAACCTAATCCATATCATAACTAATAAGCAATACCAAATAAGCAAAAAGAAGAAAAAGTAGAGAGAGAAACAAAAGATGGAAGATTAGATTAGAGAGAAGGAGAGGAGTAGTGGATGATTACACACACATAAAAATGTAAGAAATGGTAACCAACACCCTCTCCATGTGTGGAGAGGGTCCTATTTATACCCTAAGGCCTCCATGGGCTCGTAGGCTTTTCACTTAGGGCGGGCTTGGCTTATCTTGGGCTTTGAGCCCGAAACACGAACAATATTAGATTACAATCTAAGCTCGTTGAACCCGAAAATCCAATTACATTACAAGACTAACTTTGACTAATAAGACCGATAACATTCTTGTTCGACTTATATAAATTAAGGCTAACAATCTCCCCCAATGTTGAGGTCTTCTTTGATCTCCTTAACGTTGACGTTTGTTAGGATTCTAGATTTGATGAGGCAAAATAAATAAAAGAATGAAACATAAGGACTAAATCTAGCAGATTGGAATTCTACAAGCTGGTGGAAAATTATGAAAGATTTGGTCAAAGATATCAAAAGATGAAGATCTCCTTAAGAAGATAAAGATAACAGAAGATATTTCTTAATGTTTAAAAGATTTATTTGTTTATATCTTTATGTTAACTTCTTTTGTAAGTCATGATCTCTCTATATAAAGAGATCATAGACACACATTTTTAGAATTCAAAAAAGTGTGTATACACAGAAAAATGTGTGTGTGTATCCTAAGGAAAAATGTAGACGTCTAGTTTGTGTGGTGTAGCCTCGAGGATCTTTGATTACTTGTTATAGTTTAGATAACACGTTCTACCATTAATCAAGGTAGAATTGAGGCTTGTAGTAGTCATGTATCATAAAAGATAATGATGAAACCTTGTTAGAGTAACATTGATTTTTATGTGTTTATTTCACTGTGCATATGTTTATGTTCAATGTTATTATATCCTAGATGGATTAAACGGTCCTAGAAGATTATCAACGTTTCTTTAATATTCACAATTGGTATCAGAGCCTGGTGGCTCGTGATCTAGGATCTACAAGGTGTTTTTGTGTCGCGTCTATGAAGGAAAAGAGGTACGAATTTTCTATCTTGGTTATCATGTCAAATCTGGTGATATTAGGGTTTTTTAGCAACCCTAATTCGATATAACAGGAAGTTTGTTCATAATTGTTGTTGATTGGCTTGTGACAACAAGATGGTTGATGATTGTAGTTCTTGGTTACATAATTCAAGAGTTCTTTGGAACTTATTCTATGAAAAGAATCATTAGCAGTTGATGAGAATGATGAATTAGTCAGTTTAGTAACAAAAAAAGTGTCGCTAAAAGGGTGTCATCTAGATACTTAAAAAAGTATCCTTAAACAGTGGTTATATGTTTTGTACTACTCGTTGGTGGTTACTACTGCCACGAGACACAGTACTGCTGGTGATCGTGAATATTGGTGCTTTACTGACGCTAAAAAGTGTCTCAAAAGGTATGGGAGGAAGGAGCACTTTATACTGCCAAAGGGAGATTAGTACTGCTAGTATAAGAAGGATAGTAGTAACCAGATTTAGTACTGCTAGCCTTATCTTTGAAGGTTAGTGCTACTGCTTATGATTATTAGTGCTGCTTATGTAAGTTAGTGCTGCCAGGAGACGTTAATACTGCCAGTTCATGTTAGTGCTGCTATCACTAAGGGTTAATGCTGCAAGTTTATACTTAGTGCTGCTAGTATGATTAATACTGCTAGTATATTTTTAATGCTGCCAGTATTAAGTTTCTGCTGCTGTGGTAAATTTTAGCAGTTACTACTGTTGAACTTAAACCAAGGTTTGTGCTGCTCGTATGTTTAATACTGCCAATAGAAGAAGTTTTCTACTGTTGGTTACTACTGCTTGGTTTAAGGGGAAGCTAACAGGCTATGATTTTAAATGTTCTTAAAAGTTTAAAGGCTCGTATTTATTGAATTAATTGGTTACAAAGAAGATTTTTTATTACCTATTTGAAGTTGAAGTGGAGTTTTTTGGATGCGTGTTCTTAGAAGATAACTTGTACGTGCTTAGAAATGATGTGACGAAGACTTGTCAAAATCTAGCAAAGGTGTGTGATTTTTCTTATGGTGCTCAATGCTCACATTTGCTATCACTTGGTATGTGTCTCATAGAAGATGAGGATTTTTGTCAAGAGGTTGCGATCTACTTATATTTCATAGATTTTTTTATAAGTTTGGAGTTACGTGGATAGTAAAAGATATAAGACACAAGTTTGGGTTATTCTACTTCAGCATCAAGTTCGTTATACTTAATTTTCTTCATCAGTAATCATTACATAGAGCCTACAAAATTTAAAGATTCAAGAAATGGTTAACATATGGGTTTCAGGAGAAGCTTATTGTTAAAATGTTTAACCATTTACATGTGACATTGAGGTGAAGTTTTTTACTACTGCTAGTCATTATTACTACTGCTAGTGTGAGTTTCTACTACTCAAGTTCATTTTTATTATTGTGCTTAATGGTGGGTAATTTGAGGAGTTAGAAGGCTTGGATTAGAAGTGTGATATTGGTTTGTAGTGGTCAAAATCAAAGTTGCTTATATTCATATGTCCCCTATTGGATTATGACAAAAAGGGGAAAAAGATGTTAACAGGTACAATTAGCAACTTGTAGATCATTGGTGTGGCATGGTACAAAGGAAATCTACTTAAGGGGAAGTTTGTTTCCTAATTATATTTGTTTCATTCAGGGAGATGATTACATCTCACTTCAGGAGAAGCTTTGGCTTTATGAAAATTTCGTACACACTTTGTTTGTTTTGTCATCATCAATAGGGTAAGATTTTTGGGATCTAGATTTGATGAGCACAAAATAAATTAAAAAAAATGAAACATAAGGACTAAATCTAGCATATTGGAATTACTACAAGCTAGTGAAGATTTATGGAAGATCTGGCAAAGATTTCAAAAGATGAAGATCTCCTTATAAATAAAATAACAGAAGATATTTTCTTAATGTTTAAAAGAGTTTATATCTTTATGTAACTTCCTTTGAAAGTCCATTTCTGTCTATATAAAGAGATCATAGACACATAGTTTTAGAATTCAGAAAAGTGTGTATACACAGAAAAACATGTATGTGTGTATCCTAAGGAAAATGTAGACGTCCGGTTTGTGTGGTGTAGCCTCAAGGATCTTGATTCCTGTTAAAGTTAGATAACATTTCTACCAATGAACAAGTTAGAATTGAGGCTTGAATAGTCATGTATCATAAAAGATAATGATGAAACCTTGTTAGAGTAACATTGATTTTTATGTGTTTATTCCGCTGTGCATATGTTTTAGCCTATTACATTACAAGACCTAATTGACTTAATAAGACCGATGATATTCTTGTTTGACTTAATAAAATTAAGGCTAACAGGAGGTTATCTTAATTTGACTTTATCTTCCCCAATGTTAATGATATGATGTTTGAGCTTTACCTTCTTTGGTCTTGTCTTTGTCTTTTCTTATTTGTAACGACTTTGTTCATTCTTGCTTAAGACGACCGATGATCATTCTTTCGGTGTCATTTATGTGATCTTGATCTTGAGCCTTTGTCTTTTGACTTTGAGTACTTGATATCTTTATCTTGAATCATCTCCTTGACTTGAATCATCTTGATTTGACTTTCTTGATCAACTTGTGCTCTTGACCGACATACTCATATTTGTTACATTTTTGTTTGACTTATATGAACATAAGGCTAACAATCTTCCCAAAATACGAATTTTGACTTGACTTTGAAGATCTTTGAGGAAGTTTAGGATCAACACTCTTGATGCTAAATAATTGAGTTTTAAAGCTCAAGTATGAGTATGCGGTAATGAATCCGACTTTGCTGGTACATGGTTGCAACACCGACATTTGAATCTGCATTTAAGAGGTTAGTGATAAACAACAGATATGGACGAAAGTGTCGTTGTCACTTCGTTGAATACCGTTGCAATAACCACGGTTCCGTGTTAATCAGTATAAATACTGCCTGTGATCAGATAGAATTCATATGAATCTTCTTGACAGGGTTTCACAGCTGTTCTAGCCGTTCTCGTTACTAGAGCATCTCAAAGCAGACAACACGGTAAGAGTGAATCAGATAGTTACTATCTTTCTGATTAAGTCGTCAATTCATTTACTAGACCAAATCGATATCCAGTTATCACAAGTTTGATTCATATAGAATCTTGAAAGTCACCTGCCATGAGCTTGTTTAATGTTGGCTCAAGCAGGATTTCCATCTTCACTATGAATACTTATGTATCACTCAGATGTTCTGGCAAGATCTCAAGGATAATGCGTAGGACTTTTTGATACCAAATGTTATATTGATGAATAGAAATTTCTATTTTGACATTGTGTCCTAATGAGATTTATTTTGATGATCTTTTCTGGCTTTAGACTTGATTCATGCGCTTTGGTTTTAGAAATCGAAGGCTGGAGCATACTGCCACCTATTCAATATCAACAATCTTGGAGTAAGATGTCAATAGATATCGTGTGTATCTCCGTAACAAATAACACAAGTTTCTTTTTAGAGAAACTCAAATGGCTGGGAAGGGTTGTGCATTGCATCACTGGGTCTATGGCAGCTTTCTTCAATATCAACAATCATCATTGTAATTTTAATAGATTATGTATTGACCTAGTTTTTTCCTAAGTTATGTGGAGGGCTGCTTTGTTTTCACCCTTTATCCATACTTTTCTTTTTCATTCTTTCAACCCCTTTATCAACCCCTTCAATGCTTACCAGACGTCATCACTAACACCTTGTAGTGATTGTTTCCAGTGTTAGCTCAATTTAGTCGGCATTTTCCCATTTCCCATCATCTCCAATCATACCTAAAGACTGCTATTTTCTACTATGGATTGTCCTTGGGTAGATCCATCCGGTTCAGGTTTGGATCATATGACTATACCTAACCTTAACCACCTTATGACTTCATCAACATCGTGAGATTAATTGGTTGTTGGGAATAGAGATCAAACCATAAAACCTTTTCTAACATTGTTTCATCTGTATCAAAGGTTTTTATTTTGAAATACTCCCCTTACACATGTGCTCGAGATTCGAAATTGTTTTGCACATGAAGGAAAGAGTTGCACTTAGAGTCTTTAAAGATCACATTCTTCTATATCACATTTTAATCATATTTTCTCCCCTTATTTAAAATAATAAATCTGTTAGTATTTGAAATACCAATTGATTAAAATTTATGACATAAAAAAATTCCATGGGGAGAAAAATTATACCATGATATTGCATGAATTCATTTTTCTGATAACTCCCCTTCAACATAGTATGTGGGATACCACTAATTTTTAAAACTTGACGTTACAAGGAAAAAATGATATGACACCACAAATATGTTGAAGACGGAGAGAGATGCCTTAGTGAACAATGTATATTATTAATTGATATTATAATTTCCACACTTTAATTTCACGAAATATTTTTGGATACAAAAAATTGACATTTATGAGATGTACCCAAAATACATTAAAAGGATTTTATTTTAAACATTGAATATTGTATCAATTTTTCTGATAACTCCCATTCAACATAGTATGTAAGATACCACTAATTTTTAAAACTTGACGTTACAAGGAAAAAATGATATGACACCACAAATATGTTGAAGACGGAGAGAGATGCCTTAGTGAACAATGAAATTATTTAATTGACATTATATTTTGTTTTTTTTCCACATTTTAATTTCACGAAATGTTTTTGGATACATAAAATTGACATTTATGAGATGTACCTAAAATACATTAAAAGGCTTTTGTTTTAAACATTGAATATTGCTCCGCCTCAGAAATTGATTCACTTGTTACGATGATATTATTGAGCATTTATTTTAACAATTGTACCACTTTATAACATGAATATGTATCAGTTATTAAATATAAATTGAGAAGAGAGTGTTGAACACACAATTTTAACAAATACCTTTTTATAGAAAGATACCACAAATTATATTGTAAACAATTTGACATTGAAAGTTCTTTTGAAAAATTGTGTTCAACGATTTTAAAAACCATGATAGAAGACTTCTCTTCTATTTAACGAGTAAGAGCACTGAAACGTAGACTCTCCTATTACATTCGGTCCTAGTTATGCACTGATAGTACAAAAGTAATATAAAAAATATAGAAATGACATTTTTTGGAAATGTTTGAAACTCTTGCCGAACTTCATTTACACGCCCGTGTCAATGTTAATCAGGACATTCTAGTACGTAAATGTTATCGATTCCTAGAACATGTCAAGAATTTTTTTTTGGTATTTTTAAAATTTTCTAATTTTATATTTTGTTTTTCTAGGTTTTATATTTTTGTATTTTCTTTTTGTTGATTTTATATTTTTGTATTTTCTTTTTTTTTCAAAATATTTATAAATCATAAAGAGAAAAATAAAAATATATACACGTCAAAGTTTCCATCAGCAGTGACAGTTGTTGCTAGAGTTGAAGTAGATGAAGTTGAATCTGGCTTTTGTTGACGTTTATTAGATGCATCAACAGTAGTAACAGCGGAAGACTTTGAAACAACTTGATTTTCTCCATTGAAATATTCGTCGAACAAAGACTAAATAGACTTTCCAACTCTATCATTGGCGTCATAACTATCATATCTGATGTAGGAACTTCTATGGACATTGTGGTGCGAGGCTTGAACCGTTGTGTTCAAACGTCATTCTGACATTGAGGTTTGAGGCTTGAACTAATTTGTTCAAACGTCATTTTGCTGATCAGTTTTGAATCCACTTCAACACTGGTTTCTGAGATATCAGTTTTTTTAGCAACCACACTCTGAGATTATCTGGCTTGACATTGTCATATGTACCTGCACTTAAGTCAAAACTTTGTTCCTTCTGAACATTGATTGATGTACCTGCACTTACATCCAAAGTTTGTTTGCATTCATGAATATTAGGGATATCTACATTTGAACCATGTGGGGGTTCAATGTCAACCTTGCTTGTGCAAGAGTCGAATAACTTTTCTGTAGGAATCTACCTAAGACCAACAGATTTGAAAATTCTACCCATGGGTTTCCACCTAAGATCAGATCTAGGAGATGCTTTCTCATACACAGCGGAAGTCTTATTAGGAGAAAACCTATGTCTTGTAAAGATTTTCCTACCAGGTTTTTGAGTATGACTCTTTTGATCTACGAGTTTGTTACTGTTTCTGGTCTTATAGGATTGAATCTTAGCCGTAAATTCACTTCCTTGAGGAGTTTTGTTATACAAGCATCATGATTTGCATTAAAGATACACTTATGACATGTAGAGCAAGCAAAGTGATTAGAATCTAAGAAAGAACTAGAACTCTTAGAGTGATCTGCTTTGGGCACAACCGTTATTGTTATGTAACTACTCTTAGATACAGGCAAACTCCTAGGTGTTTGATTGTTGCTCCTAGATTTTGGTTTGCTATCATCAGTAGTGCTTTGAAATCTAGCAGAAGGCATCACACTAGGTTTTGAGTTCCTATCTCTTTCTTGTGTCTTTTTTCTAGCTTCATCTAGATGGTGATTATGAATCATGTCATTTGAACTAAATCTTGGCATGTTCTTAGAACTATTCCTAGATTCGCTAGATGTAATCATATGATAAGGTTTTGCAAAAACGGATTCTCTTCTCTTAGGCAAATAGTGTTGAGTTACTGGTCTTGATAAATTGTTATTTACATCAACTTGGGAGGTAAACCGTTGTTTTGACATTTGAGGCCTTTCAGATTTAAATGCATTCGGTTGTCTAACAACTGATTGGTTTCTTAGTGATTGTAAAACCGGTTTCCTCAAGACTGATGTTTTAGCAAACTTAGTATCTACACTATTTCCTTTTAACTTCCTTAAGTCATTTTTTTAAGCAGCAACTGCAAAAACCTTTTCCTGAATTTGAGCTTTTAAATCAGCATTATTTGCAAGCAAAGAAGTTGTCTGTTCTATAGTCGTAGATCTCGTAATTTTAATAGAATCATACAAATCTTTGTAATGCTTTTCAAAGTCTCATTTTCCTTACATAATTTAGCCACACTATGTTCTAAATCAATGTTCATTGTTTCAAGTACATCAATTTTCTTTTTAATCTTGGCTTTATTACTTGTGTCATTCAAAATTTGATCATGTTGCCCGCGATTTTAAAGCTTGATTTTGATATTTAAGTTCAAGAGCAATACAATGTGCTTCCATTCTTGAAAAATCTTTTTGAAATTAGACAACGATCTTTTTAAGTAAAATATTTTCAAACTCGAGTGATTGTTTTGAGTAGTCAGTTGTCTGGTTATCAGGTGATGAATTAAGCATAGGACTTTTAACTTGACATTGTTCAGGATACTGGTCAACCCTACCTTTATTAATGATTTGCTTCTAGAAGGAATATATGACACCTCTGACACTTCAGGTGTCCACGCTGGCGATCCGGGGCATTCCTATTGGTGGAGATACGTGTACATGATCCAAGGGCCAAGATTTGATTGATTGAAAGTTAGTTATGATTGAAGGGACGTGATTAAAGATAGAGGAGCGTATGAAGACCCAGAACCTTCTCACACACTTATAAATAGGACAAGGTTTCATTCAGTAGAAAAACATCTAGAGAGGATAATTATAGATAGTGTAATTTAGCTTATAGCTTATTTTTTCCAGCTATTGTCATTTATTTTATGTAATTTCCTTTTCAGCAATGTAATCTCCTTTTTCATTTAATAAAATTCTGTTGTTCTGAATCTTTTCTTTTTCACATATGCAAAAGTGATTTCAATAAGTTACTAATAAGCTGTCAAGCCATTAAGCTACATTGCTCTCTCAAATATTCATTAGCTCAAATAAGCTTTTCTAAGCTTGTTTGAGTTTGGTTATTCAAATTTCAAAAGTTATTGGTTAAGATATTTGATTTAAGCTTAATTTGTGATGATAAGCTAAATATAGAGATAGCTTATAGAATTCATAAGTGCTTATTAATTAAGCTTGGATAGGTTTAGATGCTTAAAGGATTTACTACCCTTTTTGAGCAAGGATTTGAGTTATTTTTCCATTTCTTTTCAAATGAAAACTGCTTATTATTCTTCTTTTGCTTATTAATCTGTTTGTTTATTCTGTTTTAGTATCATGCTCTTTGTTGCTTATTTAAGTTGTTAATTGCTTGTTTTGTTCAAATCTTAGTTTAGACCTCTTTACATGTTTTTGATATTAAACTGCTTAAAAATCCATAAAAACTAGCATTATCTGTTAGCTTATCATTTCTGCTTATTTGGATGTTTAAATCTGTTAATTAGGTCTTATATACGCTGATATCCATATGGTAATCTTTAATTTTGAGTTTTAAATCTCCAATTTATAAGCTAAAATGGTGTCAAGTGAATTAAAGGGGTGTTTGGCTAATAGCAGCACTAATTTGAATTAGTGCTGTCCAGGGTTTTATGGTCCTCCTTTAAATCAATTTTGATTTCCAATTTGAGGTTTATAAAGCAAGGATTCAAAGTTTTTATTGCTTATATTAGGATTTTACAAGTTTATGAGTTAGTTGTTTGAATCTGAGGTCCTAGCTCAGGTTCATAAGCTTTTTGTGTTTTAATTTGTTCTAACTGCTTTTGTTTGTATTTGTGCTTTTGTTTAAGTGTTTTAAAGTTGTTAAAACAAGTTTGAGTAGCCTGCATTTTGTCTTGGTCATCTTTCTTTGAAACAATTGCATCAGCAGTCAATTCAACTTTAAGGCCACTTTTATCATTAAAATTCAGCAGGTTTAAGTTTAAATTAGCTCTTATTTGTTAATATACAAGTAGTTTGCATGTCACTTTTTATCTGTTTGAGCTTAATTTGTCCTTAAAAGTTCACTTAGGTATCTGTTTTTAGTTTTGAAATTAGCATTTTGTCATTTTCAATAAGATTTGAAAAACCAAAAAAATAGAGTAGTTAGCTTTTTCATACAACTTTTTCATTAGCTCATTTTTAGCTTATTTAATTTTCAAAATAGTTTTTGATTAGTGTTTCAAGAAGTGTTTTAGATAAGCTTTCTATTGATATAAGTGGTTTAGCCATAAGGATCCATTTGCTTATCCAAAATTAAGCTCAAAAAGTCCCTTTTGTCTGTTTCCAAAACAGTTTTGCATAAGTGCTTATTTGAGCTCTTTTAGTTTATAGCTTGTTACTTTTGCTCAATTTTGGTTTTCACTTGCTTATTGGGTTAAATTTTAGTTGTTTATAGCTTATTAGGGTCAGTATTAGGCTTATTTTGTCTTTTCATAAAAAAACCAAAAACATAGTTAAACAGCACAAGTAGCTTTTTCATTCAGCTCTATCATTGCTTATTTGACTTTCAAATTCTTTTTCAATTGCTGTTTTAAATAGCTTGAAGCTATAAGTCTATAAGGTTCCATTTGACTGCTTTAAATTAAGCTCAAATTAGGCTGGTTATCTGTTTAGAACTCAGTTTTAAGTAATTGAGCTTATTCTGTCTTTCAGCTTATTGCTTGTTGTTTGTGCTAAATTGCTGCTCATTCCTGCTCATTAGATTAGTTATAGGTAGCTTTAGCTTATTTTGCTCAAAGTTTCAAGCTTATTCTCACTTATTAGTTATCTTAAAGTTTGTTAAAAAGCCAAGATTTTCTAAGTGTTTTCTGTCACCATATTAAGCTGTTTTCTAGCTTATTCATAAGTTTTCACAAAAAGTTTCTTTTATAAAAAATGTTCCTTATAAGCTGTTTTACAACTTTACTTTTTAAAGTTTTTGCAAAAAAATAAAAAGGGAAGAGGGGAAATCCAGGGTGAGCAAGGCTCGAACCCTGGACCTCTACCCTCCTCAACCTTACACACACACACTCACACCATCTGCCCTGGGGACTTTTTCGGGTATACTTTGCAAAATTTAATAGTTAACCCTTCTTTAACAGTTTTTGCTTTTCAGCCCTTTTAGTTTTTTTGACTGCTTATTTTAATTGCTTTTTCAGTTTTCTTATTTTTCTTAAGTCCCAACTAGTTCAATAGACTTTTCATATTTTTTTCAGCATTTTATAAATTCGTTTAGCATTTTTAATAATTGTTTTTCATTAAAAGTGTTTTTAATTCATAATAAAAAATCTAAAAGTCAAAAAATTAAAATTCTTTTTCTGAAAATTTTTATTAGCCAGTTAGAACTTAGGAAAATTAGTTTAGCTCTTGTAGGGTTATTTTTGCTCATTTTAAGTTTTAGTGCTCGTTTCTTTAATCCCGTTAACGTTTTCGTGTTTGATTTCAAATTTCTTTCGTTTTTAGCTTACCTTTGTTTGTTTTTGCACTAGATTTGTAGAAATAGATAACCAAATCTAAATCTTTAAAAACATTCAAAACGCGCGATCACGAACTTAGCCGATTTTCAATTCACGCTTCGCCGAGGAAAAACGACCCGGGAGGTTTTTTGAGACAACTTTGGTTAAAAGTTTGTTTCTCGAACCCGACGGAAAATACTTACTATACTATAATTGTCTTATCCTTATACTATATATATTTACGTATACGTATTCGGAGACGGATCAAATTTTTGGCGCCGTTGCCGGGGAAGTGTGTTACGATTATCGTGTTTCGTTCGAAGATTAGTGTTTTGAAAGCCCTTCCTCGTGAAGTTATCATTTTTTTCATTTTTGTGATATTTTCTAATAAAACCATAAAAATTACAAAAATTTATTTTACACTTCTATTTCTTTTATAAAAATACCTGTTTGTTAATCATTGTTTACGGCTCACCGTAGATTACGTTTTTTGGGCTTAAAAAAATAAAAGGGAAGTTTTAAGGCGGGTTTGGATCCTTAAGTAACATCACCCAAAAGGAGAAGGGATTATTATAAATATGCGCCTCGCGTCTTACCAACTCCTCCGTTTTCTGTACGATATTAAGAGCTACCATGCCACGTTTGTGATTTTCGATTTCCAATTTTTTTTCTTTTCTATTTAATTTCTCTTATCATGTATTATTTTTAAAATCTAAAAATATTCTTCTTTATCCTCTTATTACATTTAATTCTTATCTTCTTTATCCTCTTATCCATTTAATTCCTCAACATGTCTTCGTAATACCAATTTGGTTTGCTTGTGATGTGGAAGTCCTTTAATGTGAAACGTCCGAGCTGTAGCAGAGTATGATCCGGAAAGAGTTTGTCTATGACCCACATCCTTATTCTTATAATGAAACACCGAACTTATTCAACCAACCTCCACAACACCAATACGAGACATACTCGTGTGAATTTTGTGGAGGGAACTCTCATCCGGGCTTCGATTTTCAAACAGGGAACACACCCGTCTTTGATCAGGGTCCCTGTTACAATCAAGACTTTGGATTTAACCAACCTCTACATTATTCTCCGAGTCAGCCACAACAATTTCTTTATGAAAATTGCGGGGTTCTTCATGAAAATTTTCAGTGTCAACCGATGAACCAAAATTATGATCCTAATTTTTGTTATAATCCGATTTATTCCGGTTTTGACGAATATCAACCCCCGCAGTTTCCCGCAATTCATCAACCTCCTCAAGCAACGGATACGAAAATGTTGCAAGCTAGAGAAAACTTAATGGAAACTATTCAAGCCTTTTCAAAGGAGTATGATCATATACCTCCTGAAGAAAGTGCATGGCTTTAGTACTAGATGTGGAGAGATTTCTTAAAATTAAGCAAGCTATGGAAGAAGAGTAGATACAACCTGAAGTTATGCAAGAATTGCTACTTAAACTTATAAATGATTTGCAAATTCTTAATGGAATTCAACCAAAACAAGAGGAGCCGGTAGCTTAAAGTTTTCTTTTAAATTGGAATTTTCCTATGTCTGATGATGATGAGTATACTATTATATATAGAAAGCCTAAAGCAATCACATCAGACTTACCGACCGAGGAGCCTGATAACTCACTAAGTATGAGGGACGAGCATCTTAACACTATTCCGGAAATGGAAAAGTCTAGTGTTGAGAACCTTGTCCCAATCCCAAGTGAGTCAAAGGGTATTTCTGACGATATTTATGATGTGCCGTCTTGTGATAATGATCATTTTGATGCTGAATTTGGACTATTAACTCTTTGCTTAATCGAGATATTTCAATCACATCTCCTAAGATTGATTTTCTTCCTGAAGAGTTCGCCGGTGAACTCGATCTTATGAACCAAATTTTACTGTGAAAAGATGATGACCGATCTTGATGAAGAAGAAGGAGATATTGATATGATATTTTTCAAATCGAGGACGAAATTATTCCCTGAGAAATTATTAAATGTCAATCTTCTCATTGATAAGATCGAAGTGTTGAAACTTACCCCTTCTATTCCTTTTGTGCTCGAAAATCCCTCTTCTTCTCCTATTCCCGTTGTAGAGGAGGTTGATACATTTCTTGTTCCGGAAGACTCGATACCTCCGGGTATTGAGAGTGAGTTAGACTCAGAGGGGGATATCTTTTTTCTTGACGACTTACTTTACAATGGTCCTATTCTCGAGTATGAGCGTTTTACCTTCAACATTGAGCCCGATGCACCCATGATAAAAAATTTTGATGAGCTTAATGAAGACGAATGTTTTGACCCAGGGGGAGGTAAGATTGATGTTTCTCAAAAAATTGAAAATGACGATTCCTTCGCATTTGTCATTCGGACTTTTCTCCCGTATCTCACCTACCCTGAGGATTCTCCTTTACTTCTCTCCACCGGGAGTGAAGACGCCATTTTTGACCCCGACATCTCTACTTAGAGCCGGTGGCATTTCATCAGGATGAAACTTTCATGTGCTTTAATGTTTATCCAAACATTAATGAAAGCCCGATTGAGATTTTCTTTTCCATTTGCTTCCCCATGGACAACTTAATTCGGGATCGAGTCAAGCTCGGGACTCGGTTAACAAAAACAAGCATTTCTATCTTTTTATCTATTTTCTAACATTTGATGTAAGGGGGCTTGCCTCTTTCTTTTCTCGTGTTTCGTGTTTTGTGATTTTTATTGTCCAGTATTTCTCGGTTTTTGAAGACTCTCATGTTCATGGTTTTGTCCATTCATACATTCGAGCTTTATATCCTCAGCTTCATTTAGGGAATCTGATATCCTAAAATCTTAATCGACTAACGTTTATCTTTAGCATAATTAATAAACGGCTTTAAGATTTACGTAGAGACCCTATTTATATCAAGATTATGCATTTAAATTAGTATGGGGGAATCTCACATTGAGGACAATGTGTAGTTTTAGTATGGGGGGGGGAATCTATCGATTTGATTATACCTGCAGCCGTTGTTCTCACGTAACCCATTTTTCCACCAAAAATATGTGATTTGTGTGAAAATAGCAAAAATTGAAATTTTTTGTGAATGATAAAATGAAAAAAAGTGATAAATGTTAGAATAAAGTGATGAAATAAGTGTTGTGACACA
>BQNB010138636.1:0-17679 GCA_026074375.1 Tanacetum coccineum | reverse complement strand
GCAATGTTATGAAGTAAACACTTAAGAAAACTAAGAATCTCGATCCCCCTCGACTAATACCCTCAAAAAGTAGCAAAGTGTTCGTCAAGGGGAACAAAGGAATCAATAGCTTCGATAAGTCCCGTTTTCACCATTTTTGATATGTACACTAACTATCCCTAATATTTTTGGAATTTTTCTTTTTCTTTTCTTAACTGCCTGTTTGACTTCCTTTATTTTATCAACACTGGGATCATAGAATGAGAAGTGTCCATAGAATAATCTACGGATGTCCTGACGGATAAATTCATCGTCCTCGATTTTTCACAAGATCCAAACCAAGCAATTAAACAAGATCATTTGTCAATATAAGTCTAGATGTTAAGCACTCATACTTATGACTTGTGAACTTTTAACTCCCAACATGGATATATGATTTAAATGTGTGTACTCAATTCAACTCAACCATAGATCAACTTATTTCCATAGTCGTAATTCAAGATGAATCAAGACTCAAAGCGACAACTTATTAGGACCTTGTAACTTGTTTTTAAAGAGCGAAAATTTAACTGTAGAACTTTTTGCAACATCTTCATTATCATAAGTTCTTTAAAGTTAGAATAGCGTCTTATTTGAACACCTACCTAGCTTTCGCTCCTTAGTAGGACATCACAACCAACGACCGTGTTCATAGTTTGAAAACCTACCGTATACCCCGTTGATAGCGTAGTGGGAAAGCACATCAATACCATTCTTCCTAATATGGACTAAGATAGGTGTCTTATTTGAACCCTCACCTAGACCCTCAGCTTCCTGGTGAGGATATCACAACACACCAAATCCCTAGAAGTAAAGAGTCTTAGTTTTGCATCCCCTAACCTCGTGGTTAGCGGGTGGGATATCACTGACACATCTTTTTTACTTGCTCCATAGACTCAAATGTAGCTTTCATGGCATAATTTCAATATTCATGCATTTTTGCATTCATACTTTATTCATGCTTCTTTGGCATTTTAACTTTTGAATTATTAAGAACAGAAAAATCTCGCTTTAAAGAATCAGGTTACAAATTTGAAGCTTTTTCTAAAAACATCGATTGACTTAGTTGAACTGAATTGAGTTCGTATGATTAGGTGGATTAGAAGCTAATGGGAGAAAAAAACACAAGTTACTCATATAAGTTAGAAGAATCTTGCTCAGCACATAAACTTATATTTAACTCTATCACTTCTTGTTCTTCACTTAATTGATAGAATTCGTGAAAGCTTAGCCTACAAGCGGTAAGTTGAGGAACTAGCTAGGGCTCAACACGCCCGATCGAGTCAAAAATTATTCTCATTCTACCCATTAGGAGAGTCAAAACTGTGACAAAACACTTATTTTATTTTTGAAAATTTTTAAATTTTTTCAT
This sequence comes from Tanacetum coccineum, assembly GCA_026074375.1. Classification (NCBI taxonomy): domain Eukaryota; kingdom Viridiplantae; phylum Streptophyta; class Magnoliopsida; order Asterales; family Asteraceae; genus Tanacetum; species Tanacetum coccineum. Next base: position 16,289 of record BQNB010138636.1, on the reverse strand, counting down.
TTTTTTTTTTGGTATTTTTGCAAAAATTTGGTGGTAAAAACGGGATTACGTGATAACAACGACTGCAGGCAAAAATCAAATCGAAGATTCCCCCCCCATACTAGAACTAAACATCGTCCTCGATGTTTCAAAGGGGTTCCTACGTAAATCTAAGGCCGTTTATGAAGTATGCCAAAAGATAAACGTTAGTCGATAAGATTTGGATACTGAATTCCCAAAATGAAGCTGAGGATGTGAAGCTCGAGTTAAAAATGACAGAATCGAGAGCCTTCACAATCCGGGAATACCTGGACATACAAAGCACACAAAATATGGACAGAACACGGGTAATGGAAAATATAAACCTTCTCACACAAAAACACTTATTTATTACATACTACGGATAAGCATGGGGTGCCTCCCACGAAGCGCTTGTTTAGGGTCCCGACGCTTGACCCGTCCCCCGAATTTATTGGTCCATGGGGAACGTTTGGAGATCCGGGACAACCTCGGTTGGTATGTCCCCTCCAAAGTAATGTTTGATACGATGACCATTCACTTTAAAGTTGGGCCCGGAGTTTTGAGATAGCTCGACGGTGCCATAAGGAAAAACTTGGACAACGGTGAATGGTCCAGACCAACGGGATTTCAATTTGCCCGAGAAAATCTTCAGTCTAGAGTTGAAAAGGAGAACACGATCACCAACGTTAAAAACGCGGTTTTTGATCTTAGCATCGTGTATCCTCTTGGTTTTCTCTTTATAGATCAAAGAGTTTTCGTAGGCTTGATCACGAAGTTCATTTAGTTCATTCAGTTGAACTTTCCTGTGATCACCCGCAGTTTGAACATCAAAATTTGTATGCTTGAGGGCCCAGTAGGCTTTGTGCTCTAGCTCGATCGGAAGATGACATGCCTTTCCGTACACAAGCTTATATGGAGTACACCCGATGGGTGTTTTGTAAGCTGTGCGGAAGGCCCATTTAAAGCATTATCTAATTTGTCTGACACAGGAGGCACGATTTTCCACGGTTCTATCAAGAATACGCTTTAAACCACGATTTGGCACCTCCACTGCCTCTGGTTGTGGGTGTTATGCGATGGAGAGACGATGAGTAACTCCGTACTTAAGCATAAAACTTTGTAAATTCGGTCATGTGGAACAAACGTGAGTTCCTAGCGTCACTTATGATAGCTCGGGAGCACCAAATCGAGAAAATTAGAGTTTTCAAAAATTTACAGACAACTCGGGCATCATTGGTGGGGAGCGCCTTTGCTTCAACCCATTTTGACAAGTAGTCAACAGCCACGAGTATGTACTTGTTCCCTCTTGAAGACGGGAATGGCCCCATAAAATCAATGCCCCAGATGTCAAAGATTTCGCAAATTGGTGGACGTTTTGTGGCATCTCATCGCGTTGCGTATTTTTCTTGACGTTGGACAAATGTCACAGCGGGTGACAAATTCATGGGCATCCTTGTAGATGGAGGGCAATAGAATCCTGAATCGAGGATTTTCCACTGCTGTGTAATTGGCACCATAGTGTCCCCCAGTAGGTCCACTGTGGCAAGCTTTGAGAATGTCTAAAGCTTCTTGCCCAGAAACACAACGTCTTATCACCTGATCAGCACAGTTTTTAAACAGAAAGGGATCATCCCAGAAATAATGCTTGACATCCTTGAAGAATTTATTTTTTTGTTGGGATGTCATTCCCTTGATAACAAATTTCCCCGCATGGTAATTTGCAAAATCGGCAAACCATGGGGTACTATCATCTTTAAGGAGTCAATAGATCCAAGGTTTCGAGAGGAAATGCTTCATTTATTTCCTTGTTCTCGAACTATCTTGGTGAGGATTTTCCAGTCCTTGAAGATGATCTGCAGCAAGATTTTCAGCTCCTTTTTTGTCTCGAACATCAATGTCAAATTCTTGGAGCAATAAGATCCACCGCATGAGTCTTGCCTTAGCATCCTTCTTGGCAAAGAGATACTTGATGGCAGAGTGGTCAGTATACACTATGCTTTTGGACATGACAAGATATGAACGAAACTTCTCAAAGGCATACACTACAGCAAGTAATTCCTTTTCTGTAGTAGTGTAGTGAGTTTGAGCCTCGTTCATAGTCTTGCTAGCATAGTGTATTAGTTTGAAAATGCTTGTTTTTCTTTGCCCGAGGATGCCCCAATTGCGGAAGTCGCGAGCATCGCAATCAGTTCAAAGGGCAAGTCCCTAGTCGGGGAATTAAGATCGGCCGCCTCAGTCAATTTTCTTTTGAGTGTATAAAAGGAATCCGATACACTCTTATGAAAAGACAAATGAGAGTTCTTTTTCAAGCAAAATGAGTTATAGGACGACGTATATTAAGCTTGATAATAAGCTATAAAGCTACTTATCGCATTTGATTACTACCATAAGCCTCAAAAATAGTCCACAACATACGCCATAACACAAAAATAATCAAAATCACTTTCCTAGTGACTTTGGGAATTTACACGTGGCCTTTAAGCCCAAATAAGCCAATAAATAGCTTAAAAATAAGTTCGAATAAGCTATACAAGCAACTTATCAAAATAAGCATTCTAGCATTATATATTATTCAACCATCACGACCACGACATCAAAACTACAAAAATCCCTTTTTTTTCTTTTTATACCACACGAACCAAACACCCCTTAAATCATTCATTTCGTTTCCAAAAATCGATTTTCTCAACGATCAACTTGTACAACTAACATCTATGCATCAAAATAAACCCAAAAGGACGAACGAAATTTAAATTTGAAAATTTACAAGAAAATCTTCAAATTTGTAGATTTCGACACAAACCGGACAACCCAAACGTTGTTTAAATGAATAACCAAACACTAGAATCAACCCCAAATATTTATGTCTTCATGTTTTCTTGATCAAAGTTGGAAAATTATGGTGGTTTATGGTGGTATATGGGCGGACGACTCACACACACACACACACTTAAGTGTGTGTTTTATTTTTGAAATAAAAATGGAATAGATAGAAATGAGCTAGTGGAAGGAATATATGTGTACAAATGCAAGAAAACCATCCTAAAAACTAGCCACCTTGTTCCCTCTTGACCATTTGACCGGCCATGGGATCCTATGGGTCTCGGGGTCTTTCTTTTAGTGTCGAAATCACTTAAAAGCTCGTAAAACTCAACCGTAAAGTTAATTAGCGTTTTTATTCACTTTAAAAATACTTTTCCATTAACCTAGAGTATTCACATGACATATTTTCACTTTAAACTCTTCAAAACTCAATTTGGACATTAACGGACGTGTCAAACTCGTTTTTCAACATTTCTCAAAAATTCACGGGTTAACCACCCAGAATACACATAACACAATAATACCTTCCAAAAAGGATTATTAATCACCATAAACCTCACATCATCATATATCTCCTAAAATCACTACCGACAACACGGCATAAATATCTGAATAAACTAACAGAAGTCAAATAGTCAAAAGACTATTAATGAAATATTCAGAACACAAAAAGGGCAAAGGTTACACAAATACACAACCATTCGTATGCACATCACACAAATAACTCATAGAAGAAAGAAACTATAACCTCCAAGTCAATTAAGTCCCGGATGCTGTATACACCAAAGTCAATTAAGTCATGGATGTACACATTTCCCCCCCCTAGTTGTTGCACTATGTTGTATACACCAAAGTCAATTAAGTCCCGGATGTACACATTTCTTCCCCCCTCCGATTGTTGCGCTCTATCAAAATATTCAGCTAGAACACTTCTCTTCCCCCTGATTATATTTTATGACCATCAAACATAATCATAATCTTGTTACGCCTGAATATTCGGTAGTGAAGTCATGTGTGAAGTGCGGTCTAAGCATGAGAGTCAACTACTAACTTCAATTCCAACAATCTCCCCTCATCAATATTGTGACATCATAAGTAACCTTGGTAATCTAGCACTTCCCTTGAATGAATCAAGGAAATGTTGTTTGTGTTTTTCTGAAACAAATTCCAGAAAAACACGATAACTTCTAGATCAATTACATTACTAGTTAACACTAATTGAATCATTAAATAATCATTTTCAAATTAGTGACATACGTTCAGCGTAGGCTTGATGTTAGCACTAGTAGGATTTCCATTCATTAACGTGAATACTTTACTTAAGTATCACTATAAATGTTTCCTCGCAATGTTCATCAAAGACATCAATGTCATATAGAACCTATAAGCGACTCTTGTACCTTTTGTATCATTGATGTTTAATACAAATGTACTTTTGTATCCTATGTGAGATTTGATGATATGATCTCATTTGGATCTAGACTCAATTAGTGCTTTTTGGTTTTAATGATCGGAGGCTGGAGGAGACTACCACCTTTTCAATATCAACAATCTCTTGAGTGGCTGGGAAAGGTTGTGCATTGCATCACTGGGTCCATGATGTCTTTCTTCAATACCAAATATCATCTTTGTGATATTTGATAGATTACGTATTGACCCGGTTTCTGCCTAATGTTTGTAGAGGGTTTTTTCTTTTCACCCTTTACACATTATTTCTTTTTCATTCTTCAACCCCTTCAATGTCCACCAAGACGTCATTACTATCATCATGTTGTGATTGTTCCGATGATAGCTCATGCCTTAGTTGACATTATTCCCATTCACATTATACTCCATCATACCTAAGGACTTCTATTCAATTTATTTTGAATGTCCCTGGGTAGATCCCTCCGGTTCTGGTTGGATCATGGATAAGAAAATAAAAAAAACAGAACATAAAAGTAAAAAAAAAAAAAGAAAAATAAAAAAAAAAAAGCAAAAAAAAAAAATAAAAGAAAAAACAAAAGAAAACGATACCATAATTAAAAAAGAGCGAACCCTAAAAAAACAAATTAACCTTACTACCTTATTTCTTCTTTGATCATCGTGAGGTAGTTGGTTGATGGGTATTTAAGGTCGAAACCATAAAATCATTTGAAAATCAATCAAAGTGTTTGATATAAAAACAATTAACACTTTGAAAGTTTCACTTTTGAGAAATACCCCCCCTACACATGTGCATCGATATTCAAAATTATTTTGCACATGGTGGAAAGAGTTGATTGCACTTTGAGACTTTTAGATTACTTTTTTTTATTCCACACACTTAGGCATTTATCTTTCTAGATCACATTTTAATCCAATTTTCTCCCTCTCAAAAATAGCATACCATATGATATTATTGATATCAATGGATTAAAATAGCTATATGAAATTTTTAAAACACATAGGATAAAATAGATATAGCATGATTATGATTTGGAACCTTTCTGAATGTTCTAAAAAATTTGAATATCTAGTTGCGTCAAAGTATGTCGATATCTAAAATGTATGGTCAGTTGATTGCTCACTCCTCATCCTGTTAAATTCAGGAAACGATCGTAACCGGACACAATCTTCACCATTTGCACGCTTATCGATATAAACACACTTGACAACAACTACTTTTAAATCGATTATTATTCATTTGTTCAAAACATTTTCCTTTTAAAACACCCCCCTCAATAATTAAAATCACTTCATTTGTATGCCACCAATTAATTGAGGGATAGAGTTAAGATGACCTTGGTATAAACACTGAAGAATCACTTTTTGAATCCACTGAAAGTTTTTAGATACATAAATTTTGACTTTATGAGATGTATCCACAACTTTAAAGGCTAATTGATTTTAAAACCCCTCCCTCCCTCAAATTTGATTCCATTTTTATAAAAATGATTCAAAATTTGAAAGTATCGAGAGAAGAAAGTGTTGAACACACAATTTTTGAAAGATTTTGAAAAATCTTTTTGAGAAAATCTTGAAATTTTTGTGTTTAATCTTTCGTATACCATTTTACTTGAGCTTAAGATTTGGAATATCTTAAATGAAATAGCTCAAGTCTGAGAAGTTGTAAGCTTCCCGTTGTGAGAATAAATGTACAAAAATGTACACTTTCCTTTATTTGAAGAACGAGTCCTAAGCTGATATTTACTTAGGAGTCGTATGTCCCGAGCATACTTTTTGAAAAGATTTTGATCAAAATTTGCTCGGGACATAGAAGAGTTCTCTTCTTTTGAAAATAAAGCGCACTGAAACGTACACTTTTCTTTTATTTGAAAACCGGATTGTTATCTGAAATTTAATACCAAGCCATTGACTTGAGCTACAAAACTTTGAATGTTTTGTTTGAATAGCTCAAGACCGAAAAGATTTCTCTTTTCATTGTTAAGGATAAATGCAATGAAACGTCATTTTCCTTTTATTTGAAGACCGAGTTGCAATCTGACATTTGATTACAAACCATTGACTTAAGCTACAAAACTTTGAATGTTTTGTTTAAATAGCTCAAGACCGAAAAGATTTCTCTTTTTGTTGTTAAGGATAAATGCACTGAAACGTAGATTTTCCTTTTATTTGAAGGACGGGTTATAATCGGACATTTGATTACAAACCATTGACTTGAGCTACAAAACTTTGAAATAAAATGATATAAAAACCAACTTTTGTCTGTATCGCTGTTGACATGTCTAGGGAAACACAATTTTGTAGAAAGGATACCATCGGTAATAGTCCACATACCACCTTACCCTTATTATGGTTGATCACCCTTTGATATATTTTAAATACGCTTAGTACACTCTTGGGGGCTGGGTAATAGTCTACATACTACCTTACTTTGTGCGTTTTCCTCAACGGATTATTAAGTAGGCGGCGAGATCGTGTATTCTGTTTTGAAAACTTAGGAAATAATTACACAGATCATCACAAGTATGACAAAGCAATAGGTAGAATTGGATAGCTAGCAAGGAGTAATGCATCCCAAGTAAATACACTTCATTTTATAATTGTTTTATTAGAAATAGGAGTAGTTTAATTAGCTTAAAACAAACCATCTTCAAAACCCAAGATTTTACTTGCTTTCATAAAAGATAAAAACCTAAAAATAATCTCCTTTCAGTCCCGTAGACCTTAGCTTTATTCTGTTCGAGTCTTCCCAACCTATTCCCCTAGATAACGATAACAACCCTCGAGTCTTACCTATACTACTACTACTACAACGATTAGGTACCGTCTGGCCTAGGGAGTTGTAAAACTTTATGTAGAAGTCTTACGACAACCGCATCAAGTTCTTGGAGCCGCTGCATGGGGAATAGTTAGGTTTTGAACTTTGTTTAGATTTGGTCTACTCGCTTGAATCATGTCAAGTGAGATTTAATTTATTGTCAATTAGCTTTATCGTAGTCTATCTTTTCTTTGTGCCTTTTGTTTGTAACCCTTTCATTCACCATCATGATATATGAAAGACCACCTACCTTACCCTTTTAAAACCCTCCATAAAACACAACCTTCCCATTCTAAAATCATACCTTGGTGTTTCAACAACATCAAGATGAACCTATCTATAATGCGTGGACTCGTTTTGAAAACTTAATTCAAAAAGTCCCTCATAATGGCCTCGATTTATGGTTCCTTACTCAATTCTTTTATCATCATGTAACCCAACATACCCAAATGGACCTTGACTTTGCAGCATACAGGAACCTTAGGAAATTAAGTGGTGAAGAAGCATGGGAAGCCATTGAAAACTTCACCCAAGGCTAAAAAGAATAACCAAGCCACCAAACTTTATTTCTGAACATGAAATAGAAAATTTTAAGGTTCATGCGAAAAGATTAGTTGGAGATGAAAATGTTTGGGTAGAGATGCGTATACAAATAGCATGGGATAAGGTAGAAAATCCTTGCCCACAAAAGACCCCACAAATCCTCCCATTATTTGAGGAAACCACACCACCCGTGACTTACCCGGAAGAAGTAGAAGAACTTTAAGAATCCCGATGGAGATAGAACCTTTAGATAAAACACAACTAGAGGAATTAGGCTTGAATACTTGTAATCATGACATTCCTCTTAGTTCTAGAGAAATTCCTAGTGTTGATGAACCGGAGACTCAACCTTTACCTAATTTTTCACCCTTAGATGTAAATCTAGGAGACAAAAGAGGAACCGATCCACCTATCAACCCATATAGTTCGGGTAGTTTTAGGATGAAGGTAGTAAAATTCTTAACCATTCATACACCACCTTCACCCCACGTGGCATACTACCATCGAAATAGTGTGTATCGCTACTATCACCCACACTTATTCTTAAGTATAGGGGAGACCCACCTTTTACGCGTTAAATAAGCATAGAGTAAGCCTCGTAACTCGAACAAAAAAAGCGATCATTGGGAGGCAACCCAATCATTTATTTTTATGCATATTAGGTGTGCCTTATGTGTCTTGTATGTTTGTTTCGAGTCATATGATTGAATTGTCAAATCTCAGGTTTTATGCAGCTTTTTGTATAGGAATTAACTTATGGAATTAAGTGCAAGACATTTTTCATCAATTTTTTTTTGTTTTCACAGTGTGTGGAGACGGCGTCACGATTTACACGCGACGCCGTCACCAGTTTCACGTGACGGGGTCAGGATTATTCCTGACGGCGTCACATGCACAGGTCCAGAAAACTTATAATTTTTAATTATTTTTGAAAATAAAACTTGCACAACATTTAAAATATGTACTTTTTTCTTTTATAAACTTTCAAAACCTAAGAGATTGACAATACTTTCATCCTATCTTTATTGCTTTCGTAGAGTCTAAACTTAGTTAATGAGGTTGTATTTATCATTCACCCGTGGATTTTACTCTTGGTGTAGTTGTCTTTAATTTACATGTTATATTTGATAAAGAATAAACTGAAGTTCTTAGGAAGTTTCATTTGAAGATTTTCAGAGGAAGATTTAACCAGTTATCATATGTTTCTTCTCCATCGCAGAGCAAACCAGGGGAGTACTAGTTTCTTTCCTTTGTTTTTCTTTACCCTTTATTCGTTTTACGGGTACCTTTTTACAACATTGGGGACAATGTTCAGCTTAAGTGTAGGGGGAAAACATTAGAAACTATTCTTTCATTTACCGTTTGCTTGTTCCTCAAAATGATGTGTAATATACCGAAACTTTAGCATAGAGGATAATTTTAACCCAAATTTTAAATTTTTTATAACACATACCGATGAAAACTGAGTGTTATTAGCGTCTCATTGATAGGAATTTACATGACTAGCACAAAATCCCCAAAACTCCACCTTAAAAATGTGAGGTTTGCCCCTAGATCTATAGGAATTCGGGTACCCATCGTTGGTAACCCAAGATGATTTTAATCTTTATCCGGTTCGAGTTAAGGTTTGAACGGAAAGTATGTCTCTATTCCGTAATTGCGGATGTGTATGTACAATCTACTCGCCTTTTCTGGAATGTCTAATGTTAGTTAAAATTCATATGAGTGTACTGATAGTATATTAAATTCTAGAACTTGTTTTTGTGATGCATTCCGAGATCGTATAGTGAGAACTAGAATTTACTAAATGATAAGAGGCACTAGGAACCAACGGGCATTTGGTCCAATGGTATGGAGGTTTTACCCTCCTAGGCAAGGTCTCATGTTCGAGTCTTGTCTAAGGCTAGGGGTTTCTCCTGGCGGTGTAAAGGGAAGTGTGCCATTGCCTTCTAGGCTGGACCCAACCTGGTTGTGTGGGCTCGCTACGCCTTCTAGGCTAGGGGCCATGTAGCCACAAATTGTCGTTCCAAAAAAAAGAGGCACTAGGATTAATTCTTGTTTGAAACCTGTATTTGTTATGATCATATAACTATCCCACACCCTTGCCATGCACTTATTTTTAGTACAGGATACCCCTAGTACATCTCTCGGAGCCTATCCTTTTCACGATTCTCGTAATTTTCAGGTGGATTCCAGATTATTAATGAAGAGCATTGTTTAAACCCTTACAACCAATTGTTACACCCAAATCGCCTTAGCCCACCCTTATGTACTCATTTTTAGTACATTATATGTTGTGTAAACCCAAGTTAATTATTCGAGTACACAGTTGCTAAGCCCCTATCCTTGTATATATAGTTTTGGGACGATTAGGAATCATGTTTGTTCTATCTTATGAAGAATTGGTGTCACAACCCGCCTAGGCGGAAACACGAGGCATAACTTCATGGATATCATCACAACACAATGGTGTCAACAATAGAGAGAACTAAATGAAATAGATAAACAAATGAGACACAATGTGCATGACAATATCTAACACAAGATAAAGGAGTCTTGCATTACGGTAGCAAAGTTATACCACAAGGAATCATAAACCAAAAGTCTAAACATCCAATAAACAATCAAATAGTAAACAATTTCAAATGGACATAAATAAAATCTCTAGGAGAATGACTCCGCATGCAAGCCTACGGTCTCACTAGCCACTCTTCCTAACATCAACATCCTCAACATGATTACCTGAAAATGATGCTTAAAACGTCAACATAAAGTTGGTGAGAGTCATAGGTTTTAAGACACGAAAATCCAATCCAATTGTAAATTACTGTGATAATAAAGAAAACATTGCAGGACAATAAATGAACTATCATACAAGCTAACATGCAAATCCAATCAATCACACAAATAACCGGCAAACGACCACAAGACGTCTCATATCGCACCAAGGTCCCTGTGGTTACCCCCTTAGCCCAGGCCATGGATACTCTCAAAGTAACCTTCCTGCTCGCTAGGCCACAGTACCATCCACTAAACAGTCCAAATCATGAGTCGTATAGTTCTTCTCATGAATTTTCAGTTGGCGTGATGCATAAGCAATCACCTTCTCTCTTTGCATCAACACAGCGCCTAAACCTTTGATCGAAGCATCGCAGTATACGATAAAATCTTCGCTTCCTTCAGGTAAAGCCAGAATTGGTGCACTACACAACTTCTGCTTCAACAGTTGGAACGTTGTTTCTTGTTTGTCACCCCACTCAAACTTGACCTTCTTCTGAGTGAGCTTGGTCATTGGTTTGGCAATCTTCGAAAATCCTTCGATGAATCTTCGATAATACCCAGCAAGACCTAAAAATTAATGAATCTCCGTTGGTGACTTAGGAGATGCCCAATCTTTAATGGATTCGATCTTGGCAGGGTCCACGTGAATACCCTGGCTGTCAATCACGTGACCGAGGAACTGTACTTTAGGAATCCAAAATTCACACTTGGAAAATTTGGCATACAACTCCTCTTTCTTAAGCAACTCTAAGATTAACTTAAGGTGCTCTTCGTGTTCTTGCTTGTTCTTTGAATATATCAGAATATCATCAATAAAGACAATTACGAATTTATCCAGATATGGTTTGCACACCCGATTCATAAGGTCCATGAATACGGCAGGTGCGTTTGTCAAACCAAATGGCATAACTTGAAATTCATAATGGCCGTAACGGGTTCTGAAAGCGGTCTTCGGAATGTCTTCTTCTCGAACCCTCAGTTGGTGATAACCCGACCTTAGGTCGATCTTCGAGTAGACACTCGCCTTGAACTTGTTCAAAAAATCATCAATCTTGGAGCTGATAAAGGTTCTTCACCGCAGTTTATTCAATTTTCCCGATAATCAATAGCACATTCAAAACGATCCGACCCTTCTTCCTTGACAAACAAGACCGGAGCTCCCCAGGGTGAAGAACTGGGTCTTATAAAGCCTTTGTCAATATTTCTTTCAGTTGCTCGCGACAACTATTTCATATTCATAAGTGCCAAACGATACGGTCTCGGCACGGGTGGAGCACCAGTATCAAATCGATTGAAAATCCACTTGTCGAGTCAGAGGAAACCCTCAAGTCTTAGGAATACATCAGGAATATCCCCAAGACATTGGTACGTCCTCAAAGTCGCTTCTTCTCCGACTTTGTATCCTTCTCCTTGTATTAACATTGAACATAACTTTGCCAAAAAGAACTGGACATCCTATTAGCATGATATTCTTTGTGTTTTGTGTACAGATAAAGTTAAGACGAGCCTCCTTTCCCCGGTTGCTTCTGTCCCCCGTGAACGATTAGAGTTTCATTTCCCCAGGGGATACGAACGATCTTCTCGGCACATACAATGATTGCTTGGTACTTTACTAACCAATCCATACCAATTATAGTCTCGAAACTACCAAGTTCTACGGGCATTAAGTCTATGTTGAATGGGTGGTTCAGGATATTTAATGTACAACCCCTAAGTATAGTGTTCAACCAAATTATTCTCCCATCGGCTAGTTCAACGTCATAATAGTGATCTAATACAGTTGGTGTGATATCAATTCGGGAGCTAAATGTAGTAGACACAAAACTTCTATCGGCACTAGTATTGAATAAGATAGAAGCATAGCGGTTGTTTAGAAGGAACGTACCTGTCACGATGTTGGAGTCTCGTTTGTGAACCACTGCAAGACCCAACCTGTAAACACATTGGTCAGGAGCAAATCCACCTCAACATGGTTACCAATGTGTAATATAAGTTTAACAGCCTTTGTGGACAATCCCACTATAAAATGTCCTAACTCCACACACAAAGCAAGTTAGGTCATCTGACCCTGAACCCAGTGCCCTATGTTGTTAGCCTTATTGGCATTTGCCATTAAAAAAGAACTCTACATTCACGGGAAAAAGGCTAACTTTGTTTCATTTGTGGCATTTAGGAGCATATTGACCATCGAGGTGATAGTTGCATTTTTGAGCAGAGGGTGTTTAGATCCCCAAAATGTTTCTTTTCACCTGTACCTGTGCAGTGATAACCTTGCCAGTGTTCTCCTCTTTGTTCTGTTTGTGTGTTTGGTTCTGAGTGTCCTTGAGGTGTCCTCAAACTTCTTTTACTCTCTGTCGGCGTTCAGACAAAAGTTTGTGATTATTCTAATCCATTAGCTCGGTTGCGATTCAACTGGCTTCTTGTCATTGGGCTTTGAGGGGTTTAGACGCCCACTACACACCCATGAATCATGTCGGGAAGGCCACCGACATATTTTTCAATTTTATTAGATTCTTCGGGAAACATCCTCCCGCACAACAAAGCCAATTCTTGAAAGCGTTGGGTATAACCTTTTCAAGTCAGTACCCTTCACCTTCAAATCCCAAATCTCTATTTCTAGTTTCTTGATCTCATTTCGAGGACATAATTTGTCGGTTATCATTTTCATGAGTGTTTTCCAAGGCATACCATAAGCGGCATCATGACCAACTGTCTTGACATGAGTGTTCCACCATGTTAAGGCAACTGAATGGAGAGTGCAAGTAGCAAACTTGACTTGATTCTCAACTGTACAATTACTGATGTGGAAAACAGACTCCATTCTTTCAAACCATTGAGATAGACCGGCAACTCCTTCCGTGCCTTTGAAGTTTAATGGTTGACATTTGAGAAAGTCAGTGTAAGTACATTCATGGGCAATTCGTTCGGTCCTTCTAACACCTACTCCTGAAATATGGCTATCATCGCCATTCATATCAATCAGCATCGCGTCTGCCAAAGCGGCAAGTAACGCCTTATTAATCATTGCCTAAAGCTGGGCATTAGTGACATATCCTAAGAAACTGTACTTCTCTTAGCCAGAATTCACACTTAGAAAACTTAGCATACAGTTTCTCCTTTTTTGAGCAGTTCTAAGACTGACCTTAAATGTTCTACATGCTCCTCTTGAGTCTTAGAGTAGATTAAGATATCGTCTATAAATACTATCACAAACTTATCAAGATACGACCTACAAACTCTATTCATCAAGTCCATAAATATTGTTGGTGCATTAGTCAGACCAAAGGGCATTACAGTGAACTCGAAATGTCCATAACAAGTTCTAAACGCAGTCTTTGGAATATCATCCTCGTGCACTCTCAGTTGATGGTATCCAGACCTAAGATCTATCTTCGAGAAAAACCGCGACCCTTGCAGTTGCTCAAATAGATCATCAACTCTAGGAAGCGGATAACGATTCTTAATGGTCAACTTGTTCAATTCTCTATAATCAATGCACATCCTAAAAAAACCATCCTTTTTCTTAACGAACAATATCGGCACTCCCCAAGGCGATGAGTTTGGTCGAATGAAACCTTTATCTTGGAGTTCCTTGAGTTGTCCCGACAACTCCTTCAATTCAGAAGGTGTCAAACGATAAGGAGACTTTGCTACCGGCGTTGCTCCAGGGGTTAACTCAATCCGAAACTCAATTTCTCAAATAGGCGGCAATCCAGATAGATCATCCGGAAATACCTCATGAAAGTCTCTAACCACAACAATCTCTTCTTGTTTCTTAACACCCATCAAAAATCTGACTTTCTCTTCCGGTCTCTCTCCTAATACTCTAAGCACGTTGCCATCCGGTAGTGGTATCCTCACTACCTTCTCGTGGAAAATTATTTCAGCCTTATGATTAGACAACCAGTCCATACCTATAATCACATCAAAACTCCCATGTCAAAAAGGTATTAAATCGATGTCAAAGACACGACCCTCGATTTCTAATTTGCAACCATTAATAACCTTATCAATCTCTACTAGCTGCCTGCTAGCTATCTCAATCTCATATTTGAAACCTAAGTCATTGGGCTCTAAGCCTAACAGAGGTAAGAAAGTAGTAGATACAAAACTATAGTCGGCACCAGAGTCAAATAAGGTAGTGGCAAAGTGATTGTTTAAAGTAAATGTACCCGTCACAATGTTTGGATCCCGGCGAGCTTCCTCTGCTACCAACATAAATGCCCTACCCCTAGCCTCGTTCCCTTGGTTTCCACGACCCTAACCCCCGTTATTAGCAGCAACTTGATTTGGATGATTTTCTTTCGGGCCTCGTGCCCTATTCAATCTAGGACAAGCTGGTCTGACATGGTCGGTACTACCACACTCATAACATGCCCTAACAGTTAGGTTTTTAGCATTGACAGGATTCACATTCCTCGGCACACCTCTACAATCCCTTGCCAAATGACCCAGGCGGTTACAGTTGAAGCATGTGCGACAAGGTCCACCGGGTACATGGTAGGAGTTGCGGGTGGTACACTTAGGCCAAGTACCCATATTCTCTCTTCCTATAGGGTTTACAGTAGTAGCAAAAGCATTCACAATCCTAGTCCTCTTATTATCATCCCTTCCACTTATATCCTTGCTAGGTTCTCCCACATTCCCTCTTTTCTCAACCTTCTTAATTGATCCATTCCTAACAGCCTCATCGGTCAGTACACCAGAAATCTGAACCGCCTTCTGTATAGTCTTTGGCTCCGTTGCTACCACCATCCCACGGATCTGTGGAGCAAGGCCATACACATACCTCTCAATCATCCTGCTCTCAGGAGTTACCAAATGCGAAACTAACCTTGCCAACTCATAAAACCTATCAGTATACGCAGCATGACCCTCCCCAACCATGGCGTGATTCCATAACTCAGACTTCAACTTTTACATCTCATGACTAGGACAAAAATCTTGTATCATCATATACTTAAAGTCATTCCATGACATACTAACAGCAACTTCCTGGCTTAGCGTGTGGATCTGAGAGTTCCACCACGTTAAAGCCTTGCCCACAAATGAACCAGCAGGTTTTCACTTTTTGGTCAAACAACTCTAACCACTATATCGTGCCGACTCTTTTCTCAATTCAACGAGTAAGAACTGGCAGCAGCACCTCCCTACTATCATCGAATCTTAGGGTTACCGACTTAAAACTCCTATCATGATACAAACTATCTGGTTACATTCACTATCACATTCCTAATGTCTCGGATAACGTTTCATTTAACCACATTTACCATTCTGTTTTCCAACATTCACTTTGTTTACTAACTGAGCAACATTGGCGGGTAAAAGGTTCTGCAATTGTTGGGCAATGATTATCGAGAAGTCCGGTGCACCCCTATTGGCTCCCCCTACATTCCCATTGACTCTCTCTACACCCCCATTAGTTCCTATACCTTGGTCATTTCCTTGATCATTTAAATTATCCACACGCTCCTCATTACCTTCCCTACGTCTTCTACCCCTTCCACCTCTACCAACCCGTTCACCCGTTCCCCCTCCTAGTGATTCGGCAGCAAGTCGGCCAGCACTTCGGATCCTCATCCTTGGTGGCATTATCTATACGAGGGAGAACATGGGCAACGTTAGGTAAGTGGGAAGACTCGCACATATATATAGAATATCTTACTATATATATACAGATATGCACATAACACCACCCTACGGCGTCAACATCTATTTGTGTGAACAACATTATTAAGTATGAGTGAGTTGTGATTCGCTTATAATTACGTTGGCCACCGTACTTATATTCGTATCCTTTCCCGTTCATATTCAATATTAAGCCCACCCATTTCAATGAATGACATAACTAAGGCACCAAACCACGAACACATAAAGGCACACAAAAGCAGAACACTGC
>BQNB010138635.1:0-17679 GCA_026074375.1 Tanacetum coccineum | reverse complement strand
CCGGCATAGAACCTGTAGTATACGCCGACTCTGATCATGCGGGAGATTATGTGGACAGAAAGAGCACTAGCGGTATTTGTACATTCGTGGGATGTTGTTTGACATCTTGGTTATCGAAGAAACAAACCACTCTTGCTATATCCACTACCAAAGCCGAATACGTAAGCGCCAGAAAGGCATGTCAACAAGCGCTATAGATGAAACAAGCTCTTATCGACTACGACGTTCGACTCGATGACGTCCCGATCATGTGTGACAATAAAGGCGCGATTGACTGATATCATCAAATAGCGTCATACTTTACTATCATTTATCCCATGTATTTTACCCACTTTTATATAATCATTGCAAGATATTGGTACTCAATTGCTTAAAGTTTGTTATTGCAGTAATTATGGAGTCACTTGTGAAGAAGAAGCAAAAAGGCGCAATTCTAGAGCTCAAACAAAGACATTTGAAGAAAGTATAAAAACTGCATCAATACGCCGTATCCAGAAAGAAGATACGGCGTATCCGCGCCAGCTCATCACAAGAACGCGTATTGATCAATTCCTGATCCGGCGTATCCACTACTTCTCAATACACCGTATGCATAGCTTTTTCATCAGTCAAAGATTCACATTTAATATGATTGATGGTAATTAATCTTGATTGATTTGATCTTATCGCGGACTTCAAGGAAATTAACCCTATACGCCGTATCCATCACTCTCTATATGGCGTATCAAGGGCATTTTCAGACACTATAAATACGAGTTTCAGTAGGCAAAAACATATTCTCTCTATAACACACTTATGAAGTCGAATTTCTCAAGCCAAGAAGAGCAACCAAGGTCGAGCATCAACCTTAATTTCATAGAAGACATCGTGTAATTCTTACTTTCTTAATCATTCGATTTTCTTAATTGTTTGATCACGCTTGTAATAATGACCATGATTATGGGCTAATACCCTCGGGTATTAGCCATGTTAATGAAGATTATAATGTTTGGTTTGTTTTAATCCAGCTTTGCTTAATTTATCGTTGTTGTTTAATTATGTTTATCGCCTCATACTTGTTTATGTGCTTGTACATGCGACCTATCATTCAACTGGGTCTAAGGAGACCTAACCAGTAAACTAGATGCCGAGATAGCTCTCCATGTTGTGTCTTATATGCCCAGACCAATAGGATCACAAATGACACCTTATCTTTTACCCTTTGATTATGAGCTTAGTTGGACCGGCAGGTGACCCGATAATTGTTCTACCAGTATTGTTCTTGATTAATTGGTAATTGATTTTGGTGGTGGACTACTGGCATATAATTCAACATTAAGTAATAAGTAGGTAAAGTCCTGATGGGCTAGGGTCTTAACAGGATCACCACTGCTTTAATTCCCTATGGTAGATTATAATTAAACTAGAGGATGCTTTATGTGGATGCGTTAATCGTGACAGGATTGTTCATGTCTAGGTCTTAGGAAGAAGTACCGCCTAAGTCTTAAGAATGATATGCCGCTTCGAGATAAGCAAGCCATTGCACTAATTAATCAAACCAACATTTAATCAGATTTAATATGGTTAATACAGTTTTCTATTATTTGGATCGTACTGCTCTCTTATCTTGTGTTATTTGCTTTAGTATGTATTGTTCTTAGAATTGTTATTTGTCACCATAAACCTGTGCCAGTCTCTCATGCTGAAAACCCCCCATCTTGTTAGAAAAACGTATATAGCATAGGTTTAACCAGTAATTAGACTAATCTAGAATAGATAAATACTAATAGGATAATTGGTTAACTCTCACTCTTAGTGTTCGACACCCTACTTACCGCAAAGCTACATCTTGACCGGGTACTCTGCCCGTTAAAGTGTTGTCTTTAGGTTAGTCGGCTAAATATAAATGTAAAACCTTAATAATAATAATTAACACCTATACAACGACACATCAGTCCATCACCACATGGGAGGATCTTACTACCTGATTCCTTGCTCAATTCTTTCCACCGGGAAGGACCGCAAAACTCCGCAACGATATCCTGATGTTCCAAAAACATCATGGAGAATATCTATCCGAAGCATGAACTCATTTCAAGGACTTACTCCAGAAAGTCCCTCATTATGGCATAGACCTTTGGCTCCAAGTCTAAATTTTTTATGACCATGTCAATCCCGTCACAAGATGAACCATCGACCAATCGGTCGGTGGTAAACTTCATGACCTCAACGCTGAAGAATCCTGGTGATATGTGTTTAATCACATATCATTTTTCCTTATTAAAATGAGCTTAAAAGACCAAAAATACATATAAATTACATTGTATATATGTGTTTTGTCAAATGCATTGTGCAGGTAACGGATACGTCAAAATGGACAAAAATAAAGCAAAACGGACAAAACCAAGCACGGGAATGGAAAGAGGTGAGAAATCGAAGCCGAAGGCGTAATAATCTTTAATGGGCCAACCCGTACCTATTTTAATGGGCCGGGTCAGCCCATTAACTATTATACTATAATCCTAGGCCTAAATTCAAATTTATAAATCCATTATCCTAATCCTGGCCCAAATAAAATAATAAAGCCCAAACCAATCCCTATACCTGGACCCAAGTCAAACTTATAACAAAAAAGGGTCAAGAGTTATTGTTCATCTCCCCCATTTCCCTCCTATTTACACACACAGAGTAACAATATTAAAGGGTAAATTCCACTTCACCCACACGCGTTCACTTCCTTCTAGAAGCCTGACATATCTGACACAAAATTAATCCACGCTGGCGATCCTATGCATTTTCATTGGTTGAAGGTACGTGAAATGATCCAAGGGCTCTAAGAGATGGTTTGGAGGTTGTTATGATTCAAAGGTCAGGATTGCATGATGGGGGAGCGTCTCAAGCCTAGAAGCTTCATCCCCTCCTTATAAATAAAAGGTAAATCACACAGAGGAAATGATCTAGATTAGGAGTAGTTTTAGGTAGCTTTTAGGGTAGCTTAGCTTATTTTCCAACTTATTTTAATGTTTTCAATGTAATTTCCCTTTTAAGCTTGTAATCTCTTCATTATTAATAAAAATTGCAGTTTCATTTTAAGTTGAGTTTTGAATTGTTACTTTACCATTAAGCAATTTTGTTTTCATGTATTTTGAAACCACCTAAATAAGCTCAATAAGCTCTTTTGTTACCTAATAAGCCAGTCTTAATTCAGTTAAGCTTTCCGAAGCTTAACTGAATTATTCCTTTCATTTGAACTGTCCCAAAGGTTCTAATAAGCTATAAGGATGGTAAGCCATATTTGGATGGGCTTATGGGGTTTTACCAGCTTGTTTTCAACAGCATAATTAGTCCTTGTTTAAGCAAAGGGCAATGGTATGTTCACTTTTACTTTTTAGATAAGCTTAACAGCATAATTAGTCCTTGTTTAAGCAAAGGGCAATGGTATGTTCACTTTTACTTTTTAGCTCAAATTTTTTTCCTTTTTAGCTTATTTTCCTACTTATTGCTTATTTTGTCTGCTTATGCTTATTCTGTCTTATTTTAGCTTATTTTGTCTCAAATATCAAATGTTCATCATTAAGATTAGTTTTATTTAGGATTTATATCAAAATGCTATATCTTAGTCATATCTGCTTATTTTTGTAGCTTATTAGATAAATGCTTCTTCTCCTAAGATTTGTGCTTAATTGTCATCAAATATCATTATTCTTAATCTATTTTCGGAATTCATTGATTAACAAAAGCTTTCTTAGCTTAAAATTGGTTTTTAAGGTTTTAAAGGGGTGTTTGGCACAAGCAGTTTTAACTTAGTTAAGACTGCTTGTGTAGCTTTTGGGTTTCAAAACAGACTTCATAAGCTCTAATTGAGTCTTATAAGTAGTTTTCTTAAGCTTAAAATAAGTTTAGTCAAGATTTGAAGTTTGGTTTTTCAATGATTAAGTTTGCTAGTCTAAGTGCTTATCTATTTTACTTATTTTTAGAGTGTGCTTAATGTGTAGTTTTTGTATTCCTAATTTGATATTAATTGCATCAGTTGTCATCTGGTTTGAATCAAATAGTTTTGGAAAATCCTCTTGTGCAACTTAGATTAAACAGTCAAGTAGGTTTAAGCTTAAATGTTCTTATTATTCAGATCATATTAAGCCTTATTATAGTTTAGTTTAGGTTTTAAGTTGTTGGAATTAGTTCATTGTAATCTATTTTCAATCTGTTTTGAGTTTTTAAGTGATCATTAGTAGCTTTTGAGCCTTGAAATTTAGTTATAAGTAGTCATTTAAAAATTCCAAAAAGCCAAAAAATCAAAAGTAGTGTGTCTGCCATTTCCTCAAGTTTTTTTTCTAGCTTATTATCTTGTCCAATTTTCTTATTTCTAGTTTCTATGTGTTCTTTGGTTATTAGTCTAAATCTGTTTTGAGTCTTTTAGCTTTTCTCTTAGCTTAATAGTCCTTATTTTTAGCTTAAAAGGTGTGTCAAAAATATTTCTAAAAGTCATCTAGTGCAATCTGTCTTAATGCTTTCAAACTGCTTTTCATCTTTTATATTTTGCTCATTTCTTATTCAAAGTGCTTATTAAGTTTAGTATTAGGTTTGTTTCTAGCTTATAGGATTGTTTTTAGCTTATTGGTCATTTTTGAGCTTATTATTTCTAAACAGTTTTAACTAAAAGTAAAAAGAAAACAATCAAATCTGTCACTTGTAATTGCTTTTTCCTAGCTTATTTTTAAGTTCTGGTGAAAAGCTCTTTATTAAAGTTGTTCATTTTAGCTTGTTCTTTAAGCTTTTCCAAAAAGAAAATAAAACAAATGTTTTTATCAAAAAGGAAGTCACAGGGTTCGAACCTGTGACCTCCTTCACACAACACCAACACCTTAACCAGTAGCGCCCTTGGGTCTTTTTCGTTTCATATTAGTTTTAGTTAGTACTTATGCAAGTTTAAGTTTTAGCTTATTTTAGCTTTTTGATTTTTAACTGCTTATTAGAAACAGCTTATTGAGTCATTTTTCTTTATAAACTTCCTTTTTAGCTTATAGAATTTTTATAAATTTTCTTAGATTTTTAGGATTACGTTTAATATTTTTAATTTCATTTTTAGTATTATTTGTTTTTAAAAATACTTTTAATTAGTTTAAAAATTCAAAAAAATATTTTCTTTGTTTTTAAAAATAGTTTAAGTCATTTTAGATTAAAAATTTACATTTTGAGTTTTTAGAGTTTTATTTGTCATTTTTAGAGAATTAATTTGCATTATTAGTTTTAATTAGTTTTTAATTACTTTTAAATGTCGTTAGGTTTTAAATTATTTTAATTTCTAAAATAGTGTGCCTTTATGTGCTTTCCATTTGCGTTATTAGATTTAGGATCCAAAATCAAATCTTTAATGATAATCAAGCTCGATTTATGCTATGAATGTGAATTTCCATTCACCTCTCACTGAGGAGAACAATACCCGTGTTGATTACTTATTATTCTTTCCTAAGAATAATTCGTATGATACTTTGCTTATGTATATGTATTTTATATTATATATATTATATGTATTTGAGGGTTATTTGTTTGATACGTATAATGACGAACACCAAAATGGCGCCGCTGCCGGGGAGAGGTGTAGCGATTTTTACGGGATTGTTCTTGTTCGAGCCTTGAAGATCCTTTCCCCGTGAAAGTTTTTATTTTATTTTATATAAAAATACAAAAATATTTTACACTTCTATTCTTATTTTCTTTTATTTTAATATTAAAAATAACCATTTGTTAATTGTTGTTTCGGCTCATCTTTAGTTAACAAACTATAAGAGATGTATAAGGAGGGTCGATCCTACGAACTTCGATCCGAAAGGAGACGGTTTTTAAAACGCTTCGCGCTTATCCGCTCCTCCGTTTCTTTGTGCGTTTTCTAGAGAGCTATCGTGCGCTTTTGACTTTCGGTTACCAAAAATATTTTTCTTTCTTATTTTTATTATTTCTATTCCTTATGTATTATTTGAAAATTCTATAAATATTCTTCTCTATCCTCTTATTCGTTTAATTCTTTTTCTCTTAACATTCTTATCCAATAATTCTTCAACATGTCTTGGTTTTCAAGATGCTCATGGTGTGGAGGTCCGTTTAATGGAGGAAATTGTCAGCGTTGTACCAATGTGAGTTTTGGAGACAAGTTTGTCCATAACCCCGATCCCATTTCAAATGATGAAACACCCGATTTTTCCTACCCACATCCACAACCCCAAACATCTTCGCTCGACCAATTTCATTGTTTTTATTGTAAAGATCCGTTAGAAGATGGTGTACGTTGTCAAATGTGTACTTGCAAGTGGTGTGGATATGCTCTTAGAGAAGGATCTTGTTGGATTTCCCCTTTAAAAGATGGAAATTTATCCATTGATGCTCCTAAGTCTTTCAATGATCTTCCAGATGTTTTCACTCACCCTCCACATCCCCAGCACGAATCATACTTGTGCGAATTATGTGGGAATGATTCTCATTATGGTTATGATTGTCCACCACGGTTCCCGCTTATCTATGAGCAGGAACCGAGCTACAATCAAAACTTTAGTGATAATTATTATCCACAAAATTCAATGTTTTTCCACAAACAAATTCGATGCTTTGAAAACTGTGGGGGTCCTCATGAAAGTTTTCAATGTCAACCGATGAATCAAAACCACTTTGAGAATAATTCTAATTATTCCAGTTTTGACCAACCCACGTAGCATTCCATCGATCATCAAGAAGACCTTAATCAGCAAAGGGTAAGTGATGTCACGTTAAATGGGATAAAATGATTGAGTTCGGAAATAAACTTATACAATTCCTTGGTGAAATGCTACGAAGCGGCTAATTTTAGTAATCATACTCCCGAGCTTTTGCGACATTTCAATTCTTTTTTTGATGACGATGATTACAAGGAGAGTACTATTCCTTTGAATGAAATTGTTTCTCAAATACCTCCATCTATTACAATCACACCTGTTTTACCGACTTTGGAGCCTGAGGACTCTCTCATCATGGGGAATGAGGAACTTAGCACTATTCCTGAAAAGGAATCGGACGAATTCATAAAGTCTAGTGTTGAGGACCTTGTTCCAATCCCAAGTGAGTCCAAGGATACTTCTGAGAGTGATAGTGATTGTGATTTACCTTCGTGTGATAATTTCTCTTCCATTAACATTTATGAGGAAAAATTCGTGACTTTCTCTAACCCTCTCTTCGATTCAAATGATGATTTTACCTCTAGTGATGACGAGTCACTATCCGATGAGGACGTTCTAGAAGATATTGTTAAAATTTACTCGAACCCTCTTTTTGAATTTTCGATGTATGATTACGTCTTCTAGTGACGTAAATCCTCTTTTTGATGAGGTGTTAGAGAACATCGAGAGTAAGGACTCTTATGTTTCTAACCTTGATGAGCCAGCTTTGCTTGTCACACCTCTTTCCAATTTTAATGAGGATGAATGTTTCGACCCAGGTGGCGACGTTGATGAGATTGAGTTTCTACTTCATCGTGATCCGTCTAAGATAAGCGTTGCTTACATTCTCAAGGGGTTCACCGATGAACCACCTCTCGAAGAGAATGATGATTTATTTGATTTGGAATCTAAAGAAAATGAATGGAAGAAGATTTTGTACGATGCTTCAATTGATGATTTGATGACCCGTATGGAAAAGGGGTTTTTTTTTTTGGGAAAAAACCCCGAGATTCATGACCAAAAAAAAAATTCTCTGACATATGTAAGGTTATCCTTTGAGGATCGCCATTATCTTTCCCTCACATATGTTATCTGGATTTTTCTTCCTTATTTCACCTATCCGGTGGAATCTTCTCTCCCTCTCTCATCCGGGAGTGAGGATATCATTTTTGACCCTGGCATCTCCTCTTATTGTTTCTATTCCTTAGAGCCGGTGGCATATGAATGTCCAATGGAAGTTTGCTCTTCCACGTGTTTCGTCCCTACTATCACGATGATATAGGGAAAGTCAAGCTAGAGACTCGCATAAAAAACAAGCACTTCGTGGGTGGCAACCCATGCTTATCCTAGTAGTATATTAGTATAATAATAATGAATAAGTGTGATGTGAGGAGGCTCGCCTCTTCCTTTTTCGTGTTTTGTGTTTTGTGTTTTATGTCCAGCATTGCTTGGATTTTGAAGACTCTCGTGCTCGTGGTTTTGTCCCTCATTCACTTGATCTTCAATCCTTTGCATGCTTATATATGGGAATCCGATATCCTAGATCTTATTGATTAACGTTTATCTATTAGCATAATTAATAAACGGCTTTAGATTTACGTAGAGGGACAATATTTAAATCCCTTAATTATTTGGATTATTGCATTGAATTAGTTATGGCGGTGTCAAGTCTCACATTGAGGACAATGTGTAGTTCTAGTATGGGGGGGGGGGGATCTTTCAATTTGATCTCTTGCCCAGAAACACAACGTCTTATCACTTGATCAGCACAGATCTTAAACAGGAAGGGATCATCCCAGAAATAGTGTTTGACATCCTTGAAGAATTCATAAGTGTTTTGACACAAGTTTTTGTCTTTTTGAGAATAAATTTTGACTTGATCGAGCATTTTGCGCTCTAGCTTGCCCCTTAACTTTTATAAGTTTAAGCTTTTGCTAGTATTTTATACAAGAAGCTTTAAAACGCGAATTCTAGCTTAAAAAGCCAAGAGTTTGCAAGTTTCCATGATAGACTTTAAATATGCAAAGCTTGTTTTATTAGACTAAGCATTCATGGATCTTTTTATTAAAGATTTTAAATTTGCGAAGAACGAGAAATGATAGAGTTTTATATAAGTTAGATGCTAAACATAGAGTAGTTGGATCTCTTTAGAACTCATAGAGGTTAATTGTGGCTTTTTGCTCCCCATCAGCTTAATAAATGTTATATAATTATTGAATAAATAAAGTTACTTAGGTTTTTGCGATTCTTAGTTTAAATCACTTCGTAGATATTCCTTCTGGTGAAAGGAAGGTACACATCGAGGTTTTGTCAGTGTTAAGAGAAATAGGCTACCGATTCCTGACGGCTCGCTACCGTTGTCTAGGTAGTTAAAAGACCACAAGACTTGAAATTTGGCTAATAATGATAAACCGAAGCCAAAATAAAACTTCTGGATCATGGTTGGCTCGCATACCGATGTGACAGTCGTTTAAAGGGTGGAGGTAATAATAATAATAATAAAAACTGTGGGCTGATAAAGGTTTACTGTCTCTGGTCGGTTCACTGCTGATGTGGCAGTCTTTTAAATAAGGCACATAGTAATAATAATCCGAGACTGATAAAAGTTTGTTGCATCTGTTCGGTTCGCTGTCGATGTTGCAGCCTTCAAAAAGGTCAAGGAAATTACCGAGGTCGAAATATGACTACTGGCTCTTGTCGGTTAAGACGCCCGATGTGTCATTTGTTTAAAGGACTGAGGTTTAATAATGTTGCTATAATAATAATATGAATAAAGCCAAATTTCAACTCCGGGGTTATCTAAATAAAGCCTCCGTCTCTGGACTCGTAGTTGAGTTGTTTCGGATGAAATAAAAAGGATAACCCCTAAATCGTGCGAAAATAGAACCTTAATGTGGACCTTATTCTCACCATATCGTCTCTTTAGGAAATGATTTCAAACTAATTATTGTCTAAACCAGGTTTACTTTATATGAATAAGGCATTAATTTATTTGTCACTTATAATAAAAATAAATAAAATTCTTAGAGGATTTAGGAATAAGGGAGCGGAAAGTAGCTATACATACACAATTGGCATTTATGAGTAGTGTTAGCATATTAACTTGTATATAACAATGATTTCATTTTTAAGAAAAAATCAAGGACGATGAATTTATCCTTTTAGTGGTTCTTGTTCCATGTTCCTTAAAGTAA
The DNA here is from genome assembly GCA_026074375.1 of Tanacetum coccineum. Taxonomy (NCBI): domain Eukaryota; kingdom Viridiplantae; phylum Streptophyta; class Magnoliopsida; order Asterales; family Asteraceae; genus Tanacetum; species Tanacetum coccineum. The sequence goes on along the minus strand of BQNB010138635.1, from coordinate 7,820 downwards.
TGATAATAATAAATGCATAAAATGGTAAGGGGGGGGGCGGGGGGCGTTTCAAAACTAGTGATTTCTTAATCCCCTTAGATGAACACTTAGCTACTTTTCAAGGTAATTAGTCTAAGGGGGTTGACATTTTTGGTTTTCTAAGTGTGTTTATGACATTGCGTGAGGACACGGCAATAGCTTAGTATGGGGGATTTTTGATATGTGTTTAATCACATATCATTTTTCCTTATTAAAATGAGATTAAAAGAACAAAGATGCATATAAAATACATTGTATATGTGTGTTTTGTCAAATGCATTGTGCAGGTAACGAATATGTCAAAATGGACAAAAATAAAGTAGAACGGACAAAACCAAGCACGAGAATAAAAAGAGCGTGAGAAATCAAAGCCGAAGGCGTAATAATTTTTAATGGGCCCACCCGTGCCCATTTTAATAGGTCGGGTCTGCCCATTAACTATTATACTATAATCCTAAGCCTAAATCCAAATTTATAAATCCATTATCCTAATCCTTGCCCAATTAAAATAACAAAAGCCCAAACCAATCCTTATACCCGGACCCAAGTTAAACTTATAACAAAAAAGGGTCAAGAGTTATTGTTCATCTCCCCCATTTCCCTCTTATTTACACACACATAGTAACAATATCAAAGGGTAAATTCCACTTCACCCACACGCGTTCTCTTCCTTCTAGAAGCCTGACATATCTTACACAAAATTAATCCACGCTGGCGATCCTATGCATTTTCATTGGTTGAAGGTACGTGAAAAGATCCAAGGGCTCTAAGAGATGGTTTGGAGGTTGTTATGATTCAAAGGTCAGGATTGCATGATGGGGGAACGTCTCAAGCCTAGAAGCTTCATCCCTTCCTTATAAATAGAAGGCAAATCACACAGAGGAAATGATCTAGCTTAGGAGTAGTTTTAGGTAGCTTTTAGGGTAGCTTTAGCTTATTTTCCAGCTTATTTTAATGTTTTCAATGTAATTTTCTTTTTAAGCTTGTAATCTCTTCATTATTAATAAAAATTATAGTTTCATTTTAAGTTGAGTTTTGAATTGTTACTTTACCATTAAGAAATTTTGTTTTCATGTATTTTGAAACCACCTAAATAAGCTCATTAAGCTCTTTTGTTACCTAATAAGCCAGTCTTAATTCAGTTAAGCTTTCCTAAGCTTAACTGAATTATTCCTTTTATTTGAACTGTCCCAAAGGTTTTAATAAGCTATAAGGATGATAAGCCAGATTTGGATGGGATTATGGGGTATGTTCACTTTTACTTTTTAGCTCAATTTTTTTCCTTTTTAGCTTATTTTCCTGCTTATTGCTTATTATGTCTGCTTATGCTTATTCTGTCTTATTTTAGATTATTTTGTCTCAAATATCAAATGTTCATCATTAAGATTAGTTTTATTTAGGATTTATATCAAAATGCTATATCTTAGTCATATCTGCTTATTTTTGTAGCTTATTAGATAAATGTTTATTCTCCTAAGATTTGTACTTAATTGTTTTCAAAATTCATTGATTAACAAAAGTTGTCTTAGCTTAAAATTGGTTTTTAAGGTTTTAAAGGGGTGTTTGGCACAAGCAGTTTTAATTGAGTCTTATAAGCTCTAATTGAGTCTTATAAGTAGTTTTCTTAAGCTTAAAATAAGTTTAGTCAAGATTTGAAGTTTGGTTTTTCAATGATTAAGTCTGCTAGTCTAAGTGCTTATCTATTTTACTTAGTTTTAGAGTGTGCTTAATGTGTAGTTTTTGTGTTCCTAATTTGATATTTACTGCATTAGTTGTCATCTGTTTTGAATCAAATGGTTTTGGCAAATCCTTTTGTGCAACTTAGATTAAACAGTCAAGTAGGTTTAAACTTAAATGTCCTTATTATTCAGATCATATTAGGCCTTATTCTAGTTTAGTTTAGGTTTTAAGTTGTTGGAATTAGTTTATTGTAATCTATTTTCAAACTGTTTTGAGTTTTTAAGTGATCATTAGTAGCTTTTGAGCCTTGAAATTTAGTTATAAGTAGTCATTTAAAAATTCCAAAAAGCTAAAAAAATAAAATTAGTGTGTCTGCCATTTCCTCAAGTTTTTTTTCTAGCTTATTGTCTTGTCCAATTCTCTTATTTTTTGTTTCTATGTGTTCTTTGGTTATTAGTCTAAATCTGTTTTGAGTCTTTTAGCTTTTCTCTTAGCTTAATAGTCCTTATTTTTAGCTTAAAAGGTGTGTCAAAAATCTTTCTAAAAGCCATCTAGTGCAATCTGTCTTAATGCTTTCAAACTGCTTTTCAGCTTTTAGATTTTGCTCATTTCTTATCCTAAGTGCTTATTAAGTTTAGTATTAGGTCTGTTTCTAGCTTATAGGATTGTTTTTAGCTTATTGGTCATTTTGAGCTTATTATATTACTAAATCATTTTTAACTAAAAAGCAAAAGAAAACAATCAAATCTGTCACTTGTAATTGCTTTTCCTAGCTTATTTTTAAGTTCTGGTAAAAAGCTCTTTATTAAAGTTGTTCATTTTAGCTTGTTCTTTAAGCTTTTCCAAAAAGAAAATAAAAAAATGTTTTTATCAAAAAGGAAGTCACAGGGTTCGAACCTGTGACCTCCTTCACACAACACTAACACCTTAACCAGTAGCGCCCTTGGGTCTTTTTCGTTTCATATTAGTTTTAGTTAGTACTTATGCAAGTTTAAGTTTTTGCTTATTTTAGCTTTTTGATTTTTAACTGCTTATTAGAAACAACTTATTGAGTCATTTTTCTTCATAAACTTCCTTTTTAGCTTATAGAATTTTTATAAATTTTCTTAGATTTTGTAAGGATTAAGTTTAATATTTTTTATTTCATTTTTAGTATTATTTGTTTTTAAAAATAGTTTTAATTAGTTTAAAAATTCAAAAAAATATTTTCTTTGTTTTTAAAAATAGTTTAAGTCATTTTAGATTAAAATTTTGCATTTTAAGTTTTTAGAGTTTTATTTTGTCATTTTTAGATAATTAATTTGCATTTTTAGTTTTAATTAGTTTTTAATTACTTTTAAATGTCGTTAGGTTTTAAATTATTTTAATTTCTAGAATAGTGTGCCTTTATGTGCTTTCCATTTGCGTTATTAGATTTAGGATCCAAAATCAAATCTTTAATGATAATCAAGCTCGATTTACGCTATGAACGTGAATTTCCATTCACCTCTCACCGAGGAGAACGATACCCGTGTTGATGACTTCTTATTCTTTCCTAAGAATAATTCGTATGATACTTTGCTTATGTATATGCATTTTATATTATATATATTATATGTATTTGAGGGTTATTTGTTTGATACGTATAATGACGAACACCACCTGGGCATTATTAGAGGACCTCGCCCTCTATGACAACGAAAGTTGGAATGACCAAGGGATTTCGCTAAGCCGGTCAAGGCAATCGCTTTGCCTCAAGATGTCCCTAGTACATCCGACCGCCATCTAATCGAGCTCGAAATTCAAGTCCAGCGCTTGATGGAAGCTCATCTTGCTCCGACACAACCTACCCAAGTGAACAAAATCACTACCTCATGTGAGATCTGCAGTGGTCCCCACGACACTCAGTATTGCATGGAAAATCCCGAACAAGCCTTTGTTGAATACGCATCCTCGCGTACCAATAAAGCGGGAGGTAAGTGGTATACTTTCAAGCCCGAGCAAAACAATCTTGGTGACACCTACAATCCGTCATGGAAAAGTCACCCAAACCTTAGGTGGAGACAACCCCAAAATTCCCAAAATAACTTTTCAAACCCACCTAACCGGTTCCAACCCAACGGGTCGATCCCGAACCGTTCCTTCAACAACCGTCCTTAAAATTTTAACAACCAATCAAATCTAGAAGGACTGGTTTCCGAGTTCATGGCATCTCAAGACGCTAGACAATCCAAGTTTGAAGCCAATTTCAAACAACGGCAAAGCGAGATGACCAACAAAATCGACACAGTGTTGAAGGCCATTACCGATCGAATAGCAGGCACGCTGCCTAGCGATATGGTTAAGAACCCAAAACTAGGTACTACCCTGGTTTTGTCTGCTCGTTCTTACCCAAATATCGACCCCCAATGCTCATCTCACCCTTCCAACTCAATCAATGCTATCAAGGCACATTTCAAGGAGGCAACCATTTCCCAAACCAGCCTACGGCAACCCGAGATTGAAACCGAACCACCACAACCAGAAGAGCCCGAACTAACTCTTGAAGATGAATTCCAATATTTTCATCTTAACCTACCTATTCTTGAATTCCTAGCTTACGCTCCAATCTATAACGCCATATTAGATGAATATGTAGAGAGGCTAGAACTAGGCAAAAACAAATCAGCATTTGTCCAAGGAAAAATACGTGTGAAAATGGAAGACCCCGGACTATTCACTCTACCTTGTAGATTAGGCGACTCAAAACCTTTCGACACCTTGGCCGATCTAGGATCATGCGTAAACATAATCCCACTTTACCTCTTCAAAAAGCTTAACATCGGGCTATTAGAAGAGACTGACCATATCTTTGGATTGGCTGACGGGACCAAATCCTACCCCGTTGGGATTGTGAAAGACGTAGAAGTCCACATAGGAAAACTAAAACTATTAAATGACTTCTACGTAATTGATATGAAAAAGGACCCCGAGACCCCTTTGCTTGTAGGAAGAGGATTCCTAGCTACCGCCAACGCAGTTATAGATTGTAGGATGGCTAAAATAGCGGTAGGAGAAGGAATCACTAGGTCAGTATTCGGTGTAAAAGGAGTAGACTTAGGTGAGGAGGAAGCACCTTATTGGACCACACTTAGAAAAAGGGAATCCTACAAACCACGACCTAGCTCAGACGGAGTAGGCGCACAAACCCCTTATTATGCTAGGAAAGACTTCTTAGACTGCCATTTGCCTGGAGAATGGGAAATTTCTAGAGATGCCGAGCTTAATCCTTTTAAGGATACCTTAGTGTTTAGGAGAATGGTAGAATTTCTAGGAGCCATACCTATTAACCTTAAGTGTAACATGTGGGAATCAGAGGACCTAATTAAAAAACCAATTAACTGGGACAAACCACCCAAAGACGGAGATGGAGCATGGCATGCCAAGATTAAACTGATTGACCCCGATGGAGAGGAATTTACCAAAACCCTTCAAACAATCCCCACTACTAGGAAGCTCTCCGAAAGAGAAAGTCCAAGAGAGATCATCGACTTGGACCACTTCTACGACACTTGACGTGTGACTTCGAGTCTAGCTACAAGACTCGTTAATAAAGAAAAGTGCTTCTTGGGAGGCAACCCAATTTACTTTTTCCGCAAATTAAGAGTGTCATGTGTGTTTTAATTCTTTGCCATTTGTTTTATTATGTTTGAACTATCTTGTAATCATGCTTTGTTTGTCTTTAACCTCGTCTTAATTTCAATCAAAGGTATTTTGCAAATAATAAGTGTAGGGGAATTTATCCGGCTTTTGAGCCAAATTCAAACATGTTAAATGAATTGTTTAGATTAATTCGCGTCAGTTTTGAGTCATATGATTGAATTGTTATATCTCTGGTTTTATGCAGCCATTTGTACAAGAATTAACTTATGGAATCAAGTGCTATAATTTTTCATCAAAAACAAAAATTTCGTTTTCACAGACTGTGGAGACGACGTCACGATTAACACGCGACGCCATCACTACGACACCTGTGACGGGGTCACAAAAACCCTAACGACGTCAAACGCCCAGGTCCAGAAAACTTAAAGTTTTTAATTATTTTTGAAAATAAAACTTGCATAACATTTAATATATGTATTCTTCTGTTACAAACCTGCAAAACCTGATGCGTTTAACAATTCTCTCATCCTATCTTTACTGCTTTATCGAGTCGAACCCTAAATTCATATTGTATATTTGTCTATCGCACATTTTATGCTTGGTGTAGTTGTCTTTGTCTTTGATTACAGGTTATATTTGATGAGAAGAAGCTTGGAAGTTCTTAGGAAGTTTCATTTGACGATTTTCGGAGGACGAGTTAACCTCGCATGTTTCTTCTCCATTATTGAGCAAACCAGGGGAGTACTAGTTTTTTTTCCTTGTTTCCTTTTTCCTTTATTTGTTTTTACGGGTACTTCTGTAGAACATTGGGGACAATGTTTAACTTAAGTGTAGGGGGGTAATAAGCCTTAGAAACTATTCTTTCATTTGCCATTTGCTTTGTCCTTAAAATGATGGGTAATATATCAAAACATAGTATAAAAGTTGATTTTTACCCAAATTTAAATTTTTTTACAACACATACCGACGAAAACCAAATATTAATAGCGTCTCGTGGATAGGGATTTATATGACTAGCACAATAGCCCTCAGAATTCCACCCCAAAAATATGAGGTTCGCCTTTAGATCTTTAGAAATTCGGTTACCCATCATTGGTAACCCAAGATGATTTTATCTTTACCCGGTTCGAGTTAAGGTTGATCTGCAGGCGTGCATGTCTATTTCGTCATTACGGCCATGTATGTATTGCCTTGTCACCTTTTCTGGAATGTCTGGTGTTAGTAAAATTCATATGAGTGTACCGGTAGTGTATTAAATTCTAGAACTTGTTATTATGATGCATCCCGAGATTGCATAGTAAGTATTAGGATTTGCTTGATAAGAGGGATTAGAATTAACCTATGTTTTAAACCTGTAATTGTTATGATGGTCACACCGATCATATAACTATCCCACACCCTTGCCATGCACTTATTATTAGTGCAGGATACCCCTAATACAACCCTCCGAGCCTATCCTTTTTCATGGTTCTTGTAATTTTCTGGTGGATTCACTTATTAAATGAAGAGCATGGCAACCCTTAAACCAATCGTACACACCAAAAAGCCTTAGCCTCCTTGTAGAACTCAGCCTTTAGAACATATTGAGTTTAACCCAAGTTAATTATTGAGTACACGGTTGCTAAGTCCTTATCCTTGTAAATACAGTTTTGGGACGATTGGGATTCATGGTAGTATTTATTTCACGGAAGAATGGGGAAGAAAATTTAAGTCAATATCCCTATATATTTGTTAGATGATCTCTATGTTATTTTGATCCACCTCAAATCGGGTCATTAGTTTGATGTAGAGTTGTGTAGAGTTTGTAGATCTTCGTCCGAGTCTTGGCTTAGCAACCAAACCAAAGTGTATTCGTGTAAATAATTAGCTAACCCTTCCACTCTAAATTCACCCAAAGCCACCCAAATGTATCCCATCTGTTTCCGTTTCCATTATATGTTATCTTACACCTATACCCCACAACCCTTTAAAAGACCTCTTAGATAGTAATGAATAATGCTTCCATCTAGCGGTGGAAGTTTGATCCTTTACAAGGCTTATGGTAATTTATATGCTATGACAGGTAATGAGTGTTGATTTTCCATTTCCCCCTTATGTTATAATTTATTATACACCCGAGTGAAAGAGAGAATCCTCAACACTTATGCGAGGTGCTAGTATATACTTTCTGTGCTGTTAATTACGAGGTCTAGAAGGTTGTGTTGTAAAATACTTTTAAAGAATAGGTAAAATGACCCCTCATATTGTTATTGTCTAGGTAAAAAAGCCCATTTGCTTGAGGATAAGCAAATCCCAAGTGTAGGGGTATTTGATGAGGTGTCATTTTAAACACTTTTTCGAGGTCGTTTAACCCCCTAAATCATATGTTTATGCCCAATATGGTACTTAATCGTTCCTTTTCAAGTATTTTGCATTTGGAAGGTGATTCGCGGATAGTATACACTTAAAATAACTCAAATGCAAATCTCAACCAAATGCCCTTAACCAAGGGAAAAGGTCAA
>BQNB010138634.1:0-17679 GCA_026074375.1 Tanacetum coccineum | reverse complement strand
CTTTGGGGGATCCTTAATAGACACATAAGACTTAACTACTGTAGAAGGGCTAAGTCCAATTCAAATTTTAAGTAGGGGTTTTACTTCCCGAAATTAGACCCAAATCTGACCCGTATTTACTGGTTAGACAACTTTTCTTGCGAAAGACTTTTGAAGGCCTTCCCGAACTCAAAATTGTTCGAGGCCGAATGTTTTAGAAACTAGACTCTCTTAACTTATCAAAATTCATAAGATTCATAAAAAAACTCGTTTCCAATCATGAGATATAAGCTGAGCAAGTCCACCCTAAATTCTGCTCATATTTATCTCATGAATTAAGGTGATTTAACCCTAACCAATTACACAATTATGCATATAATTAATCCTAATCATCCCTAATTTAATTAATTACATCAATTACAGAAGTATAAACCCTAATTTAATTTTTCTAATCCATCATAATTAGGTTAACATTTACTAATTTTTATAAATTGAATCAAACATAAATTTAAAGAAAACTTATCTTTGTTTAAACCCTAAAAAAATTTTCTCCTCCTCCTTGCCTCTCAAAATCAGACGACACAAAATAGAGGAGGGAATGAGGGTTTTGGGTTTATATTTATAGCCCCCATAATCCTAATTAGATAAGGCCTAAGTTTCCTAGTTTATATCTAATTCTATTTTATTTTATTTTTCTCAAAAATCCGGATTTTACTATTCACTAAAAAAAATATATATATTTTTATTTTCTTTAATTAATTAATTAATTACATTCATACTTTAGTTTTATAAAAACTTAAACTAATTAGTTAAACCATTTTGCTTGAAAATTACTTTCTAAATCATCAGGATGAATTTGTTGTAAGTCCTCATTGTCAAGTTGTGGACTATTTGGTTGACTTACAAAGAAAGCACAGATAACAGCATCACTCAAGTTATCAATTGTTGTTGAGTTAACAGTAGTAGCTTGAGTGCTAGCAGTTGTAGCATCATGAGTAGTATTAACTGCTCCATTTGTATTGTTGGTGTTGTTTGAGGACACAAAGGCTACGTTTTGTGTGTTTGTACTTGAGCTTGATGTCCCTTTGACCTCTGGTTCATAGATCTTCAGGTTGTTGTAAAGATCATCCAAGCTTAATGTATCTATCTTAGGCTTGTTCCTCCACGCAATAGTATGTGTGTTCCATTCTAGTGACAAACTTCTTAAGAACTTCTGATTCACATCTTCTTGTGAGATACTTTCATCATGAATCTCCAACTGACTGATAAGCTTTTGAATCCTATCAAAGGTTTGATCTAACACCTATGAGCTAGATGCAGTAAAATTTTCATACTACTGCTTTAGAAAATTCCTCTGAGTCTTTTTAGTAGCAGCATTCCCTCTAAACCTCTTCTCAACAGCCTGCAGTAATGACTTGGCATCTTTGATGGAGTTAAACTTCAATTGATGTTCATTAGGGATGCCCATCAATAAAGTGCTTCTTGCCTTCAACTCTAACCTCCTTTGTGCCTTTTCTTCAGCAGTTGTGAATGGAACAATTGTTAGTCTCAATACCTTCAACAACTTTTGTACAGAGGTGCATTCCCCATTACTCTATGACTTCTCAATAGAGAATAATCAATCACTGGATGTACTAGTTACCATCCTCCCAATCCTCCAAAGCTCATAACTCCACCTGGTTTGAGCATAGGTACTTTGATGCACCACAAAATATACTGAGTCTTGATCCATGCCATTCTTAGCAAAGTTTCTCAAAGCAACAAGCTACTGATACCACTTGTTGAATCCACCTTCATTGGATCATGAAATCCTTAGCTTGTGTAAGGTTTAGTAATGCAAGATAAAATCCTACCACAACTTATGAATAGAACTTTGAATTGATAATACTAAATATTAGCTGAATCTAATCTTTAATCTAAGAAGAATTCTTCAATGAAACAGTAATTCTAATGAACACACAAATTAACAAACAAAAGCTTCAATATATTAATACGAATACTCTAACTAGTATTAGGGTTACAAAACCTTGAAGCTATGACAATTCTATGAATGACTCTTTTTTGATACATTGAACTCTATATCCTAGGATCTCCTTTTATACACCAAGGAGTCCTAGTCGATTTACAATATATTAAAAAAACATAGAATATTCTTAAAGATCTATTCTATAAAATAACAATCATAACACCTAATAATCCTTGATCTTTAAGCAATCTTTAACTTCTCTGAGTAGACTATTATATCCTTCAGCATATGTAATCAGTTAGTAGTTGTAACTATTTACCACATGCATTAACTTAAACACTAGCAGTCATAACTTATACACCAGCAGCATTAACTGTGTACAAGTAGTTGTAACTACTTAGAATATTTCTTCAATCTTCACTAGCAGTACTAACTTTACTCTAGCAGTACTAACATATACTAGCAGTACTAAGTTACACTACCAGTAGTAACTAGCAGTAGTAATATACACTAGCAGTAGTAACTTACACTAGCAGTACTAACTACTTAACATATTTTTCATTAAGATTACTAACATCACTAATTTATGCTTAGCAGCAGTAACTAATACCTTAGCAGCAGTAACTCTAAGATCATTAAGAAGTCTTTTAATCCCAGCACCAATAGAGTGATATCTAAGTGTATACGTGTGTGACCGTCGTAGGCTCATGTCACACCCCCAAAATATCATAGTATAATGGCAATCGAGGGAGTGTGACTTCATGATTATCATACTTCTAAGCAATACAGAACGACCTCTATATGAGACGTTTTAAGAAACCGGATCACTTAAATTAGGAAATAATAAATTGTTTAAACATTCAGCGGAAGCATAAAATAGACAATACGACATTGTTTTAAATAGTACAAGTGATCTTCAGATAACGGGAAAATGACTGCAATGCATGAGACTTCATATAGCATCTTCGTTCTTAATACCTAAGAAACAAAGCATAAAGTGTCCCAACATAAATTTGGTGATTCAAGGTTTTTTTAAACAAAGAATAAGTGTTTGCGAATCATAAAAATTCATCCCATATTGAAAAAACAAATATATCAGATACAAAGTCATATAACTTGCATTACTATAGTCTACGCTCATGACACCAAGCGTTAACATATACCAACAATAAATAAAAGCCTTGGCTGGTGACTAACCCGGGACACCCGTAGCCTAACTCAAATGAAACTGTGAGTTGTGCCTGAACTAATGTCAGTCCAAGACAAACAGGGATTGTCAATCCCGATAGATCTATCCATAACATTCGCACTCACAAAGATTGACGGTTCATGATAAATCAGGCAAATAGCATCTTGGGTTAAATCAGGACTTAGACCAATCAGTAATTAGTAATTTGTACTTTGAATTCACACATTAAAAAAAGCAATGTCTCACCCCAAAAGAGATTTAAAACAGTAGAGTAATGGGCCTATGAAAACTCACCTTGTCCGTTAACGTCCGTAACTGAGTATTGGTTCAATGCACGTCAAAATTAATTCATCAAACACCTAAATAATTTATGGACAGAGTCTGAGTTTACATTCTAAAGGCTTAATGTATGCAATGAATTATAGTAGGTGTAAGAGGATGGTCGTTTATGAGTTACGTTTTACGTTTTCAAAGTGTCAGATTAAACCGTTGGTTTCTAGGGACGGCTTTACATTATAAGTTTCCCAATACAAGAATCTAAACTATCCGCGTCGCAATTATCTACAAAAGTTCACTTGATTTTCTAAGAAAGATATAAACATTATTTGAGTAAGTAACTAAGTACATATATTTTCTCTTTGTCGTTTTATTTATTTAATATCTTTGGCGTGATTAAATTGTGTATTTTCGAATTTAATATGTCACGTTCACTCAACTCCTTAAGTCTCTTATCGAAAAATATATTTTAATCCACTTGACTTTCCAAATAATAATATATTTAATATATATTTTTATATACTTTTATCTCGTAACTTTTCATATTTAAACCCTAATATATTTATAAAATATATTTTAGCGTTACATACTTTTATAAACCGTGTTAAAATTTATTATTATCTTTAAAACTCGGTATCGTGGTTACACACTTTAAGTCATAAGAAAATGTTATTTAGATTTCTCCGCTTAACGCACTAATCATTTGCTTGTTAAAAAAGATTCTAACCCATTAGGATTCGGTTGGAACGTTTTCGAGAGCTCAAAAACATGTAAGTTCGACCACTTATTACTTTAAATTTCATATGGTAAAAATAATAATGTAAGTTTGTAATAAGTGTATCCTCCATCTTCCTAATACAATACTAATCATACATGTGGCCTTACACTTTTTTCTTTTCTGTTTTCTGCTTACCCTGACGGCCCAGACAGTTGGATCATACCCACTTGTTTTGTGTTCTTCTTCCTTCTATCACATGTATGTATATAAAGCACAACTCTTTTTCTTTCTTTTGACTGCACACCGACGCAACAACAGTGTTTTGACAACCACTTTTGTGTGCTTCCAGTTCTCACCCACGCACCCTATACAATATTATCACTAGTATTCCTTATCACAACATGGATTATTATATGTATGTATATAGAGTACACATTTTATTTCTTTTCCTTTTTCCCTTTTGCTGCCCAACAGACACAACGACAGTGAGTTTGTATACTCACTGTTTTCGTTTCTTTTCTTCCACAGCGAAACTCGCAATATATATGTAATGGATTACTACTTATTTGCATGCTCACGACCTACATGGCTAGCAACAAGGAAGCTTAGTCTCGAGTTACAAGGGCGAATTTATGTGCGCTAAAACAGACGCAACCGTGGCTGTTATGGCTACGTCTCCTTGCAACGCAACAACCATGATAAGGTGGTACCCTCTCACGACTTAGTGGTACGTCTCATGTGTTATTCGAGTCAAAGGTTTACGAGGTATGGGTACGAACCAACGAGCACGATGTGCTCATTTTTACTAGGGTCTATGTCGCACCAATGGTGAGCAAATGGCTCACTGCGGTTCAACTTGGGTTACATGGTCACACCCATTGACAAGGTTCGAGGTACCCCTTTTAAAAAATTTTATTCCAGAAGTCCCTTTCAATATTTCCACTCGTAAACCTGGCGTTTGCTTGACCCTAGTGACAAAGTGTGATTTTATGTGCGTGTTTCAGGTTAACGTAATCCTTCTTGGGTCGTCTAACCGTTCCATGCAAGTTAGATCGTTTATTTTTATGTGTGCAACCCCTGTGGTTTGGCTTTCCTTTTTAACGCATACATCGTTTTACAATTCATTATACTTTGGCATTTATGCAATGTCAATGACTAACCCTTCTTGCCTGCGCACGCATGTGACAAGCACACGATGTGATTTACGTCGCGTGTTAGTCAACCAAGGTTGAGGCTTTAGCCGAGACTAAATGTGTTTTGGTTTAGGTCGTGTGTTATACTACAAGAAAAATGATATAGTTACTGCGAGGTGACTTACCCAATACGAGCTTTTCAAGTGACGATGAGGAGAAACGATGACGAGAAATGGTCCGACCACCCTTGTCAACCACCCTCGCGACCAACCCGACGACATAAGCTCATTAATGCAATAAAAAACGCAAACCTAACTCTCACCTATTTGTGTAATGTAAAACATCCGAGAATTTTCAAAAATTCGAATGACTGATTTACCCTTAGACTTTAAGGGTTTGACTTGACTTTTTGACTTTTTGTCTTTTGTTTTTACATAAAACGATACCGCTTAACCGTGAATTATTCGGAGCATATTTAAAGGAGATATCTGTTTATACCTAAGTTGATTTATCAAAAACGAGCAGCTAAACCACGTATTCACGACTCGGACTCTAAAGCAATTTGATGTAAAACGACATTCCTAACAACTTTTTAGTTTTGACCGAGACCCGAAAACAGTCAGAAGGTGACTGAAATGCCCTCGCAAGATTTTAGAAACACAAAATAATTAAATTATATTTAATTATCACATTTTATTTAATAAAAGTATTTAATAAAATACTTAGCAATTTAATTAAAAGCGTTTGTTGAGAACGCGAATATTCGAGTTGAAATCCATTTTTTTTTCTTTTCTATTTCAGACAAGGCGTAACCGGTTCACAAAATAAATAACAGATATTTTTATAAATGATATAAAAATATTTATGAAATACTATCAAGTAAATACACATTTTATATCAAAAAATGATTGGAAAACAATGGCGCAAGTTTTCCGTATTTTTGAAACATCCTCTAAGTCACTCAAAACGAGTCCCGAAACAATATTCTAAAAATAGTTTCCCCCAAACTTACACCTGTGTCCCTAGTGAAACAATTAAAAAATTCACCCTCAAGTTTTTAACACTTGTCACAAATTTAAAACTTTTATATAAATAATAAAAGTTGATTAAACTTTCATTTCCATCTCAAATTATACACACAAACATTTATATTACTCTCTCCTTCCCCATGAATTCCGGCATCCCTCCCCCACCGCCGGCCACCCTACCGCCGCCGGCCACCACGTCACCTCCCTGCCGCCGCCAGGAAAACTTTTCCGCTGGATATATCGTGTGAGCTTCAAAAAGCTTCCTCGTCACCCGATCTACCCGACCATCTACACCACTCGCCCCCACTCGCGGTTTTTCCCTCCCCCACCGGCTGCCACAGCAGCCGCCACCCCATCATCATACACCACCGCCACTCCATCACCCCCACCATCATCATCATCTTCGCGATATCATTGTCACCACCGTCCCACCACCCACGCCACAACCACAGCCACCAAGAGGGTGTGTGTGGTTTCTTGTAAGCACCACAAGGGTGCATTTGTTTTGTTTAAACACTTCGAGGGTGCGTTGGTTTTTTTTTGTATACAACTAGGGGTGCTCGTTGGTGGATGTTGGCAGCCGAAAGGGGGCGGCAGCCGCCACCATGGAGTGCGTATTTTTTTGGCGGGCTTCCGCCGCTATAGGTGCTTTCGGTTGGATTATCAGCGGGGGGGTTTGTTTGCTATGTATAACAGCCGTAGGGTGGCTTTTGGATTGTTATAGACGAATAAGAGGGCGTTTGGTTTGGGCAGCCTAGGGTGCGTTTACGCAATGACAGCGGCTAAGGGGTGTTTGTTAAATAAATAGTTAAGGCGTTGGTTGATTATACAGTGGGTGTTTGGCTTGACAGCCAACAAAGGGTGCGTTTGGAATAGCAGCGTCCAGGGGTTGTTTGGTTTTGGTTATTAACATTGAATACGGTGCGTTTGGCATAAGGAAAACAACATAAGGGTGTGTTTGGTTTAAGAGAGAGAGACACAAAGGACGCGTTTGGTTTAGCGAAACAACGAGGGTTCGTTTAGTTTATATAGCAAATCAACAAACAAATGAAAATAACATTAGGTTTTATAAATATTAAAACTGGACTAAATTGGTGGTTTAAATTGGTTAAATAAATACAATATTTATTAGTTGTTTAGTTTAGATATAATATATTATACCTGGAAAACGCGTGCATTTGAAATATTGGAAAGCGAATAACTGCAATATATATTGATTAAGGAAAAAAAACGTTGAGTTTTACGTATATGGGAAACGTTATATAAACGGGGAAGTCATGATGAAACTTATATAATTTCCTATATTTATGATTCACTAAAACTACTATTGTTTTATAAACCGATAAAGGGAATAAATTATATGTTAAAGATATATAAGAATATAACTGTACGAAAACCTGACAACGAACGAAAACTATACTTTTACAATGAGACGAACTGTATTTGTAGTCACGACCCGTGAGAATCGAATATAACTTATAAAATATTATTTTACATTTTATAATTTATTCAGCTAGAAGGGTTAACGCTAATAATTGTTTGTAAAAGGCTTTACAAACATCGGTTATAACTTATTGGTAGTTTATCTTAAAACGTACGATTACGTTTATACAAGAACTTTCTATTTAATTAAGTGGTGATTTCAGAAAACGAGTCAAACAAATTGGTTTAATTATTTTGCTCACACTTATTATATAATACTTGCAAGGCATTATATACGTCACATTAATCTTTGGATTGTTTGTCTTTATGAGTTATATAAGGGTTTTATATTTCACATGAAATTATACTGAATATATTACACACTTTGGGATTATTTTCAATTTATTTATTTAACCAACCACCAAACTATTACAACTTGGGAATCTAAATCTTTATCAACGGTCGCTTTAATGTTACTATTTCATCGGAAAACCAAATATATTATCCTAGGCTAGTGGAATCATAGCCGTTAAGAATAGTTGCAACTCTTATCGAGTCCACTTCGTCTTCTCGTTCGTGTTGTGCATATTAATGCCTTATCTGTCGTCGTATCTTATCATCAATGTGAGTTCATAACTCTCGCTTTTCAATCTTTTGATGTTTTATAAACCCGCAATAAAAAGGGTGGAATACATGCTTGTCTACAAACTCTAATACTGTGTCATCTTATAACAATGTGATTGATTTTAAATGATATTATGAGTTCATAGCTCACTTTTACTCGATATGGATAAATTTTTATATATTTTTGGAGTGAAAACAGCATTGTTTTTATAAATGTACACAAGTGGATATTTTATGTTATGATTACGAGTTGCCATAATGTAGCGATTAACCCAAGTTGAGCCCCTTTATCATGAACTATCATTGCATAGATGTAGTTGTGAATTACATTATGTGACCGCGAAGTTTTATGAATAGAACTCTTTGGGAAACACCTCCCCGTTCGGGGTGACTATCTATCACCGTGAACGAACTTATATCATGTCGAATTTGGGGATTTTCGGGTTAGACATTAATCGGGGCAGAAATTTGCAATATAAATTAATTATTTCAAGAAAGATCGTCGAGTCTTCATTGTCATGAGCATAGAACGTTATCATGGATCTCGGTGAAGTTTTCATTTGTTTTTCATCACGGGAAGTTTATATGTTTTTTTTTTGTGGATAAGTGCTGTTTGCTTTATCACGGGGGAAATCTTGTGGTCCTATGTTATACGTTTTGGCGACTATTTGGAGATTTAAATGGTCTGGCATGTTTTGCAACTGTTGATTTTAAAAATCATACATATATTTTGAAAGGACATTTAAAGAATTAAATGGTCATATATACTTTGGAAACCTTTGGTTTATTATTCATATCTAAACTAACCTATGAACTCACCAACTTTATGTTGACGTTTTTAAGCATGTTTTTCTCAGGTAAATTGGATGCTTGGATTATCTGATGTGCATTGGAGTCTAAATTGACAAGATTTCATACTTGGATTTCTACAAATGATCAAATCTCGTTGTGTCGCTTTCAAGCTTTTCATTGTGATGCAATTATGGGACAACTATTATATCAATTTCAGAAAATCAACGAGATTACTTTTCAAACGACACATTTAGAGGTCGTTCTCTTGTATCTATCGCGTGTATTATGAAGTAGCACCCCAAGTGGTAATCCGCTGCGTTGTCAAAAAAAAAAAAAAAAAAAAAATATTTTTGGGGTGTTATAGATTGGATCAGAGTCACTGGTTATATAGAACTGAGTTGCATATTTTACCCTAATGACTATAACCGTTTTCACAAACCTAGCATCACATCCAAACATTTTCAAGTGCATACACGCTACTTGCTTATGTTCTTTCATTACGTGTTGCTTAAGTCTTACGTGACATACAAATAATAATATATAATATGCTTGCATTCCTTTGGCGTATATAGTATGCCTTATTTATATAAATAGTTATTATATAAATACCAGAATAATTTTTAATACATTGTGGGTTGCACAATGTCTCATCTACTCTCATACATTGTGAGTTTCGCAATGGTCTCACTTCGTTCTCAGACATTGTAAGTTAAACAATGGTCTCTAAGGATATTATTTTTCTTCGTAGCTTTATACTATATTGCATTACATGGAGACCGTCACAGTTTTGTTTACATAGAATTATGTATGAATCTAAGTATTACAAAGTCTTGTGTATGGGCGGGACTTGTAATATAGGATTGATATGATAAATTGCTATGTAACAAAGCCCGACACAGTTACTGTTTAACATGGGATAAGTAATAGAATCTAAAGAATTTCAATCTTGTATGGGCGGGACTTGTAATAGGAGGATTTATATGATAATTGCTATGTTAACTCGTTCATAAAGACTTTTACCTTAGTTACTCTAACCGAGTACTCATTAACGATCTTGAAAACTATGTGATTTCCCTGATAGTTTTACTTCCCGCCTCCGAAGACTTTTGGAACACTCGTCCCATACTCATTGGATGCACAAGCATCGTCAAGTCATCCATAACCTCGATAATAAATGGAACGCGTATTGGCACCGGGAATAATTAAGTAGGATATTTATAATCTGTTTATTTAAAAGGATGGGACGCCTCTATCAATTAAATAAATAAAATTTAAATCCCGAACCATAAGTTATCAATTGATTATTTAAATAAATTAGTGACAGCTTCTTTATGCAAATAATGAATTATAAATGAGTAGGCTTAATGGTATTCGATATGACACGAGTAAGAACCTGAACTCGATAATCACCGGGGGAAATTCGTATAAAGTTCTGAGACACAATCCGTGTCTTGCTACTCAGCAAATTTAGACCTCACTTGAGCGCCTTATCACATTCTTAAGTTATTAATTTTGGCCGTTGCTAAACCTCGCGATCACGAACTGGTCTTAGAACTAACAGACTTGTTACACACTTGAGTTAATGGAGTGATTTGGTCCTTAAACCTAGCGACTGGGTACCATAATCCCCCCCGCCCCCTTTCTATAGCATAAGCTCTCTCGCAAGCTCCACCTCATTTATTGAACTTTATTCTGGGGATATTGTTTCTCTGGAGGTTCCTCACCCTCTGCATCCATCACCATTTGTCATTGTTATTGTCTTATTGTTGCTGTTTGTTGGGTCTAGAAGTGGTCCCCAAGATTGACAAACTTTATCAACTAAGTGAAGAAACCCACCTTAACAAGATAAGCATATGTTCTATATAGTATCATTTAAAACACATTGCAGACAAATTAGTACACCATTTAAATTCATGAATATTAATAAGTAATGCCAAGTAAGTTGGGTACTTACATCCATACGCCACGTTGAAGTAATCATCGAACCTTATAGATAGTCACAGAATGAAACTTTCGTCCTTGGACATTTAAAACATATACAACATACTCACGCGAGCTACACCTTCATCTTGAGTTTTTTACTATAATGAGACTTTCCCTATAACGCGGTTATAACCACATAAGATCTGTAATGATATAAATTTTGAGATTCCCAATTTGATTGATAAGAATCCTGGAACAAACCTATCCAAAATGTTTTGGTAGATTGAGAAGTAAAGAAACACCGAATTTTGCTGATAAATTATCACGTCTTTGTTATAACGAGTTATTAAACCTTAAGACTTATCTTGATCACACATCAGGATAACACGAAATTAATCTCGGGTACGATATTTCTTTAAGGGGTAGGTACGTAACATTCGAGAATTTTTGAAATTTCGAATGACGATTTTACCCTTTGACTTTTAGGGTTTGACTTGACTTTTTGACTTTTGGTCTTTTGTTTTTACATAAAAGCGATTACCGCGTAACCGGAAAAATATTCGGAGCAATATTTAAAGAATATATGTTTATTCCTAGTTTGATTTATCAAAAAACGGAGCGAGACTAAACCATCGATTCACGAACTCCTGACTCTAAAGCAATTTTATGTAAAACGTCATTCCTGACAACTTTTAGTTTTGACCGAGACCCTAAAACAGTCAGAAGGATGACTGCAATGTCCCTCAGCAAGATTTTAGAAACACAAAAATATTATAAACTATATTAATTATCCATTTATTAAATAAAAATATTTAATAAAATACTTAGCAATTTAATTAAAAGCGTTTGTTGAAACGCGAATATTCGAGTTGAAATCTATTTTTCTTTTCTTTTCTATTTCAGACAAGGCGTAACCGGTTCACAAAATAAATAACAAATATTTTTATAAATGATATAAAAAATATTTATGAAATACTATCAAGTAAATACTCATTTTTATCAGAAAAATGATTTGGAAAACAATGGCGCAAGTTTCGTATTTTGAAACATCCGTTAAGTCACTCAAACGAGTCCCGAACCAATATTCTATAAAAGTTCCCCAAACGTTACACCTTTGGTCCCTGTGAAACATTTATAAAATTCACCCTCAAGTTTTTAACACTTGTCACAAATTTTAAAACTTTTTATATAAATATAAAAGATTATCAAACTTTCCATTTCCATCTCAAATTTAACACACACACATTTTAATATTACTATTTTCTCCCTCCCTATGAATTCCGGCAGCCCTCTCCCACCGCCGGCCACCCTGCTGCCGCCGGCCACCACGTCGCCGCCGCCGGAAAACTTTTCCGGCGGAGTTTTCCGGTGAGCTTCAAAAAGCTTCCTCGTCACCCGATCTACCCGACCATCTACACCACTCGCCCTCACTCGCGGTTTTGCCCTCCCCCACCGGCTGCCACAGCAGCCGCCACCCCATCATCATACACCAGCACGACTCCATCACCCCCACCATCACCATCATCTTCGCGATATCATTGTCACCACCGTCCCACCACCCACGCCACAACCACAACCACCATGAGGGTGTGTGTGGTTTCTTATAAGCACCACAAGGGTGCGTTTGTTTTGTTTAAACACTTCCGAGGTGCTTGGTTTTTTTTTTGTATACAACCAGGGTGTTCGTGGTATGTAGGCAGCCGAGAGGGGGCGGCAGCCTCCACCATGGATGCGTTTGTGCGGCTGCCGCCGCTAAAAGGGTTCTTTCGGGTTGGGTACTCAGCGGGAGGTGAGGTTGTTTGATTGCTATGTATAACAGTCGTAAGGGTGCGTATGGATGTTTATAGTCGATAAGGTCGATTGGTTGGGGCATGCCTAGGGATGGCGTTTGGCTGTGACAGCGCTAAAGGGGTTTTTTGTTTTGATAATAAACAGTTAAGGGGCGTTTGGTTGATAGTAAGGGGTGTTTGCTGTGACAACCAACAAAGTGCGTTTGGTATAGTGACAACAGCTAGGGTGTTGGTTTGGTTATTAACATTGAATAAGTGCGTTTGGCATAAGGAAAACAACATAAGGGTGTGTTTGGTTTAAGAGAGAGAGACACAAAGGACGCGTTTGGTTTAGCGAAACAACGAGGGTTCGTTTAGTTTATATAGCAAATCAACAAACAAATGAAAATAACATTAGTTTTTTATAAATATTAAAACTGGACTAAATTGGTGGGTTTAAATTGGTTAAATAAATACAATATTTATTAGTTGTTTAGTTTTAGATATATATATATATATATATATATATATATATATATATATATATATATATATATATATATATATATATATTATACCTGGAAAACGCGTGCATTTGAAATATTGGAAAGCGAATAACTGCAATATATATTGACTAAGGGAAAAACGTTGAGTTTTACGTATATGGGAAACGATATATAAACGGGGAAGTCATGATGAAACTTATATAATTTCCTATATTTATGATTCACTAAAACTACTATTGTTTTATAAACCGATAAAGGGAATAAATTATATGTTAAAGATATATAAGAATATAACTGTACGAAAACCTAACAACGAACGAAAACTATACTTTCACAAGGAAACGAACTGTTTTAGTCACGACCAGTCGATGAATCAAAATATAACTAATAAAATATTATTTTATATTTTATAATTATCAGCTAGAGGGTAACCTAATAATTGTTGTAAAAGGCTTTACAAACATCGGTTAAACTTAATTGGTAATCTTAAAACGTACGTTACGTTATACAAGAACATATCTATTTAAATAAGAGGTGATTTCATAAAACGAGTTGTTAGTAATAGAAAAATGACTCGTGTCACCCCTATAATTTACTGTTTATTATAGCTCGTAGTTATTGTCAATAGTTATTGAATTTCGTATAAGTCGGTTACAATACCTGTATAAATTGTAAGTACTATATAACCACTTTCCAACTATTGGAAAGAGGCAAGCTAGGTCATTTCTTTTCTTTTCCAATAGAAACACATTTTTCTCTCTCTAGAAAACTCTCTCATGTGTTTTCTCTCTCTTAGAAACTAGCCAAATCCAAAGAATCGATCCCGTGTTATGATATAGTGGATATACACAACTGGTATCAGAGCTTATGGGATGATTAATCGTTTGTATGTGCGATTTCTTGCTAGCTTTAGATCGAAAAGTGTACCATTGAGAAGGCTCCTAGCTCGTTTTTTGAAGATCTCCGAATTTTAATATATGTTGTATTGTAAAGTTTTGGGTGTTTTCTATTGCAACTGCCTTATGGTACTGGTTGTGCAAAAGAAATCAAGCAAATCGTTCAAAAGGGTGATTTTCTAAGTGATTTTTTTAAAAAAATTGTTGTTCTTCGTGAGGTTTGCCAAATTTCTTACACGGCGTGTGCTTAAAATAATATTTTTATTAAGTAGGTTACAACCCTCTGACACACGGCGGGTTGCTTAGGTGGCGAGTTTGCTCAAGAGGCTGAGTTGCATTATACCAAGCACGAGTTACTACTCAGCGGTTGGAACAGGTGGCGAGGTTGTCTCAAAAGGCGAGTTGTTATTTTTCAAATCAGCGAGTTGCGTACCAGCGGTTTGCTTACCAGCGGTTTGAACAGGGTATCAGCGGTTTGAATATTTTAATAGCAAATATCTAAAGGAAACTCTTGGCGGTTGAAAACCACAACGCGGTTGATTAAAAATATAGACGTGCGGTTTGTATTCTTTCTTCGCGCGGGTTGCTTTGGCAGCGAGTTGTGTATCGGCGATTGCCTAAAATTCCATTCAGCGAGTTGCCTAATTCATACAGCGGTTTGGTACCACTGGCGGCGAATTTGAAGCTTCGTCTAGAATTTGAATATTTTCAAACTTGGGACTTATATCACGAAAACACAGAAACAAATCAAATACGTTAACCTCACCACTTTTAACGTATACTCACTAATCATTGATCGATCAAAACATATCATATCATAATAAAACAAGATGTCTAGTATGTCAGAAGATATCCAGTGTGCCGGTTCTGATACACGCCCACCAATGCTTGATAGAACAGACTTTGAATCTTGGCAACAACGTATACGTCTGTACTGTCTGGGAAAGGATAATGGAGAGAATATAATGAAGTCCATTAATGAAGGTCCATTTCATATGGGAACGGTCTCAGATGTTATTGCTGCAGGAACTGAGGGTGCAGTTCAACAAGGTCCAGTACGTGCTAGAGTCCTTAACGACCTTTCAGCTGAAGAAAAGGAAAGGTATAAAGCTGACATTCGTGCAACAAATATCCTACTTCAAGGTATACCAAAAGACATCTACTCACTCATCAACCACTATACTGACGCCAAAGACATTTGGGACAATGTGAAGATGATTCTGGAAGGTTCTGAGTTAACAAAGGATGACAGGGAATCTCAGTTATACGATGAATTTGAACACTTCCGTCAAATCAAAGGAGAAACCATTCATAGATACTATGTTAGGTTTACGAAGCTCATTAATGACATGAGAAACGTCAAGATGACCATGCCCAGGATGCAGCTTAACTCTAAGTTTGTGAACAACATGTTACCTGAGTAGAGTAGATTCATAACTAAAGTCAAACTTAACAGAGGTTTGAAGGAGTCTAATTTTGATCAGCTTTATGCCTATTTGAAGCAACATGAGGTACATGCTAATGAGAACAGAACAATGATGGAAAGGTTCCTTCAACCAACTAATGATCCTTTGGCACTAGTGTCGAATGCCTCTGTTCAGCAGTATCCAACACAATCAACCAAGTCTCCTCAATCCTCAAATGAACCATCTCCTGCTGACAACTTTCAACTAGACTCAGGAAGTTCTTCAACTGAAAACTTGATTGAAAGTTTATCCAACTCACTTGCCCTCCTCACTCAATCGTATAAATCATATCTTCCTCAAACAAACAATCAACTTAGAACGTCTTTTAATGCAAGGAACAAAGCTACGGTTCAAGACGGCAAAGTTATGGTTCAAGATGTCCGTGGAAGATACAATGCGAATAATCAAGGAAGGTCAATTCAGAGAAACAATGCAAGAGGAAATGCTATAGCTGGGAATGTAGGAGGTTAGAACAGAGGAGGAATTGTCAATCCTGGTCAAGCTAAACCCATTAAGTGCTACAACTGTAACGGACTAGGGCGCATAGCACGAGAATGTCCAAGGCCAAAGCGACTTCAGGATTCAGACTACTTCAAGGACAAGATGCTACTAATGCAAGCCCAGGAGAATGGTGCAGTACTAGATGAAGAACAGTCATTGTTTCTTGCAGGAGAACAGGTTACCAACTTTGATGATGATGTGGATGATTCACCAGAGAATGATTTGGCACTCAATGTGGATCATATCTTTGAAGCTGGTCAATGTGATGCGTTCGACTCTGATGTTGATGAGGCTCCTAATGTACAGACCATGTTCATGGTAAATCTTTCATCTGAAGATCCAATCTACGATGAAGCCGGGCCATCACATGACTCGAATACTCCTTTTGAGGTACAAGATCATGATACCTTTGTAGATCATATGGATGAGTATCATAAAGTACACGAGATGCAAAACGATGTACAACACAACTACGTTGTTGACTCTAATGCTGAATATACGAGTGATAGTAATATTATTCCATATAATCAGTATCTGGAAGACAACGAAGAAAATAGTATACAAAGTAATGTATCTTCTGTACAAAATGATACATTAATGTTGATTATTAATGAAATGCATGAAGAGGGTGTTCAACAGGGTGTACAAAGTAGATTAACAAATAAGCCAGACATGGTAGTTAATAATTCATTGACCTTTAAACTTGCGAGATATAAGGAACTGGTCGGGGAGTATGAAAAACGGGCAAAGTTTGAATTAACTGATAGAGAACGAAAAATTGATGAACAAATGAGAATAATTATCTTAGACCGAAATAGAAAGGAAACTTCTTTAAAATCAGAACTTCATTCAGTACAAATACTACTTAGTTCTACCGTTGGCCATTATAAGTCAAAGACAGAAGAAGTAACCATTTTGAAAAAGGATTTTAAACAAAAAGAAGACAAATTCCTTGAAGAGTTTTTAGACATAAAAAGGCTAAAAGAAAAGATTGAAGATATATTATACAAACAAGATCAGTCTGTTCAAACAGTTCACATGTTATGTAAACCAAAATCCTTTTATGATGAAAAGAACAAGGTAGCAATAGGCAACAAAAATCCCTTATATCTCACTTGTACAAAGCAAGCTCAGTCTGCTCTATATAATGGTCATGTACTTGTCACGTCTAATCATACACCTACTGTTGTACATGACTCAGAGGATACTCATGAGATAGCTGAGATAACTAGGAAAAGAATGATGGAGAAAATGAAAAGCCCTCTATGTGTGGAAAATAAAGTTAGGATTGCCCCCTAGAAATCTGACCCTAGAGCAGATATTTTGGTCCATAGATGAAAATGACAGGAAAAAGGCTGAGACCTCAGTTCCAAAACCACTTTCAGCATTGATAGTGTATCCACCCAATACTCCTGTCAAGCTTGTCCCCAGAGTTCTTCCAACTAAAAGTCAAGTGAAGATTAATCTTTATGTACTCACACAACTTTTTAC
>BQNB010138633.1:0-10140 GCA_026074375.1 Tanacetum coccineum | reverse complement strand
TTGCTCCTAATTCTAGGTCGTGTGTCGTATAGTTCTCCTCATGAACTTTCAGTTGTCGAGAGTCGTAAGCTACCACTTTCTCCTTTTGTATCATTATAGTACCTAATCATTTATGCGAGGCATTATAATAAACCACGAAATGCTGAAATTGGTGCACTACAAGGTTTCTATATCAACAGTTGAAAGACTTCATCTTCTTTTTCTTCTCATTCGTATTTCACATTTTTCTAAGTCTGTTTGGTTAGAGGTTTCTATATCCTAGAGAAAACTTCGATAAATCATCGGTACTAACTGGAAAGACCTAAGAATTTTTGTATCTTCGTTGGAGTCATAAACGTTGTCTAATCATTGATTGACTCAATCTTGGCGGTATCGACGTGAATGCCTTAACTATCAACAACGTGGCCAAGAAATTGCACTTTCAGGAGTCAGAATTCGCACTTAGGGAATTTGACGTAGAATTCCTTATTCTTAAGCAATCCTAAGATAAGCCTAAGGTGTTCCTCGTACTCCTTATTTACTTGAGCAATAGAGATATCATGGATGAATATTATCACAAACTTATCCAAGTATGGTTTGTACATCTGATTTATGAGATCCATGAATGCCTCTAGTGTGTTGATCAAACCAAATGGCATGACCTAAAACTTGAATTGTCCATAACGAGTCCTATTACGGTCTTAGAATATCTTTTTCTCGAACTCTAGTTGGCGGTATCTAGTCCTTGGGTCAATTTTCGAGTAAACGCTAAATCCTTGTAGTTGATCGAAAAGATCATCTATACTAGGTAATGGGTAACGGTCCTTCACGGTTAGCTTCTTCACGGTTAGCTTGTTCAATTCTCGGTAGTCGATGTATATCCTGAAGGATCCATCCTTCTATTCGATGAACAATATCGAAGCTCCTTAGGGTGAGTAACTCGGTCTTACAAATCCTTTTAAGTATACGACATACTATGTCGGAGATGGTCAACTCTCTTTCTCTCAACACATAACATGCCTCTGAGTCTCAAGTTATCCCGCTCCAGCATATCAATCTTATCAAACAAATCTGCTTACTAGCAACTATCGATGCATATCCATTACTCCTATTGCTTCGAATCGTTAAGGTTTCATCACCTAAAGGTATACGAACAATCTTTTTATCATGAATGGTCATGGTGTGGTACCTTGTCAACCAATTCATACCAATGATAACATCGAAACTACCAGGTTCTATGGGTATTAAGTCTATCTTGAATAGATGACTCAGAATATTCAGTACACAACCTCAAATGTTGGTATCGACTTATGTAATCTTTCCGTCAGCTAACTCACAGAGTTCCTAGTGTCTACAGTATATGGGACGGTGTCACTTAAAGGGCTAATCTTAGTGGAGGTGAGGCTTCTATCAACTAGGTTCCATGTTCTTGCAATAATTACGTCCATTGCTTTAACTTCAGGTCCATCAGAAGTTTTGTCGGTACGAGAATCTCATAATTTACGTGATTCTAACTCATGAAAAGGTAAATATATTAAAGGAAATCTCCTAGTTCTCCTGGTTATCATCCAAGTAAAAGGATAAGTCGGTTACGTTCTAAGTTCTTATAATTCATATTTATCGTGACTACAGGGAGCATGATTCGGTCTCTCGGCTAAGGGTGTGGGGTCTTTATATGATAAGGTTGAGAATTATCTACTTAGTTTTGGCGCTTATAAACACGAGTACACACGACCAACACGACTCACGAATACGCCTGCAGAATATAAATAAAACACGAGTACAATATAATCTCGTTGACAGTGTAGAGAAAAGAAAGAAAATACAAATGGAAATTAAGGGTAATTTGACAAAATTTTTATGGTGACTACTCTCAGCATAGCATGGTCCTTCTTGAATTATACATAGGTGATCAGGATATGCATAATTTAGGAACTAACGATAAAATGCTCATTTCGTCAAACTAGTGTTATGTTTAAAAATCTTATAAGGTATGAACGGTATAGTTTATAAGGTAGCAAAACGGTTTGTAACAATGAAAACAGGGTAGTTTATATATAACGACACCAGATTTTTGTGTGTGTAAGATAGCATAAAACATGATATGTTGCGATAGCAAAATAGCTTTCAAGGAAATTACGTGACAGTTTATGATGTAACAGTATGGGGTTTTAAAATATGGTATCTAATAGTTTACGAGCTAACAACCCAATGGTTCATAAAGTGGCAACGTAATGGTTTATAAAAGACACGAAGTAGTTCATAAGATGACAACGACATAGTTCGTAAATTGACAACGGAATAGTTTATAAACGACAACGAAATAGTTCATGAGGTGACAACGAAATAGTTTGTAAGATGACAGCAAAGTAGTTTGTAATGGGTTAGCAAAAGAGTTTATAAATGACTGTAAAATAAGTTATAAGATGAAAACGAATTAGTTTATTAGATGATAGCTAGATAAGTTATGAGGTATAGTATGTAATTATAAAATGTTGACAAGTAGGTTTGTAGGATGACTCAAATGTTTTATAAGTTGTTAGCAAAACGTTTAATAAAATTAATGCAAAAGAGCTATATAAACTACAATGAAATCAGGTAAAAGATGAAAAATGATTTAGTTTGTAAAATGGATTGCAAAAATGGTTTTTATGAGATGAGAGTAGAATATCTATAAGATAAATGACATAATGGTTTGTAGGACACAGTAAAGTGATTAATAAGCTTTTAGCAAACGGTACGGTAGACTGTAGAAAGTATTTATAAGCGATAGTATTTTCTGTTATAAGATGAATGCTATTGTGGTTCATACTACAACATCCAAATATTATATACTAGTAAACGGTTTGACAAAATAATGGTAAAAGAGTTATTGAATATGACAAAATAGGTTAAAAGATAAAAGACAAGTATTAATTGGTACAGTGATGTGAAAGTATAAGAGATGGCACTAGAACAGTTTATAAAACGTCGGTGAAACAATTTATGTTAATGAAGTAGTTTATAAGATTCCCACCAAAAATGGTTTATAGGTTGACAGGAAAATGGTTAATATAAAATACTAACGGAATGGTTTATAAGATAATAGCAAAATGGGTTAGAAGGCGTTATTGGAACGTCTTGTATTAATGATAGAAAAATAGTTTATAGGGTGATGACGTAACAGTTCATAAGATGGTAACAAAATGCCTTTATAGAATGGAAGTAAAATGGTTAATACGCTGTCAGCAAAATGGTTCGCAGACTGATGCTAAAAAGTTTATAAAATGTCTATAAAAAAGTTTATAAGGTGTTTGAAATAACAAGTGTTGGAAGCTATCAGCTAAACGGTTTGTAAGCTGGCGGTAAAATAGCTTATAACGCGACAACTACGATGTTTATAAGACGATACTAAAATAGTTCATAAGATAACACCCAATTAGTTTATAACGACACTAAAATACTTCATAGGATAACATCCGCACAATACACGAAATTCATAAGGAAGTACTAGTGCAATACTATCATGGTTACGGTTCAAGTTTACTTAGATCTACTAGTACGATAGGAAATCTCTCTTAAGTATCAACATATCTCTGACACCCTATGCAGTTTCTCGGAGCAATTGACTTTTCAACTACGGTTCGCACGGTTCAGATTTGGACAATCACACTTGTAATGTCCCGAATTTCCACACTTATAATAGGTATTTCTGGTTTCTAATTTGCCATTGCGGCCTCTAAGTTGTTATTAAAACGGGTTTCCTACAATCTCTAGTCATGTGGCCAACTCTCTCGCAATTATTGCACTCCACAGTGCATGGCCTAGTGTGGCGTAACTTATGCTTGTTGTAGTAGGGTAACTTTCCTACATATCTATTTTTGTTATTTGGTCTAGCAGTGTAAGCTCTCACGACTTTTGTCATTTATCTTGTTGTTGGCATTCCTTGCCACCTTGACTTTTTAATGTACGTCATGAGCCACATGGGTTTGCCTTATAAACAATAATAGATTTAATAACATTACCAATTCGTTGGGTTATAATACACTCGATCCTCATGGAACTCATTCCTTGTCTCGTTGTTGGTATTTTCTTCAATATCGAACGGATTAAACGAAATAAAATAAGTCAAATTTCAAAAGTCGTGTTTCTAAAAAGAAATGGAATGTTATGAGGTGATGGGTTAAAGTTGTATGCGAATTAATTAGCATATTTCTAGAAGTTACAAGAAGTAAGAAAAGTTGAGACGTGACAAGATGAGGTAGGTGTTTCAACAGTATAGGGCGGGTGTTCAAAGTCGTCTTCAGAGTCGAATAGTAGAATGATCAATGGGGTAGACAGACTGCAATGGGTTTTAAATTGATGCAAAGCGGCATAATGTAAAGCCGTAAAAGTTATTAAAGACCAACGTATAATGCACGATGTTTTTAGAAGAAACAGACAAATTGTTTCACTTACAATGTCGTAAAATATAAACAAGACCATTGTGTCACTCACACTGTCTTAAAAATAAACAAGACCATTGTGTCACTCACAATGTCTTAGGAAAGTTATATATATATATATATAGATTAATGTTTATGTGATAACCACTTTAAAGTGGTGTATAATAGGCACCAATAAAAACATGACACTTGGATATTATGTGATTAATAAACAAATTAAAGATAAAGCCAAAAGGGCTTTCTTGGTAATTACAATAAATCATCGGTCTTTTATAAAGAGGGGGCCAACCACATTTGCTCCCTACACACTCTCTATCCTAGATATCCGTCATAAATTTCTCCAAAATATAAATGAGTTTCTCCTCTCTCTTAAATATCAATGACCAACCGCATCTAAATCTTGTTTTATTCCAAAAATCCGGCTCAAGACGTTTCTCGTTACCGCACCTCTGACCAGAGACCACCCATGTCTAGTCACCAAGATCATTAACATCCACCATCATTTTCAAAACCATTGTTGGTGCATTTTTGATCGGTGAGAAAATATTTTATGAGATGATAGCAAAATAGTTTACGAGAAGATTACGTAACGGTATATAATGTAATAGTAAGGGATTTATAATATGGTAACAAATAGTTTACGAGCTAACAACCCAATAGTTTATAAGGTGGCAAAGTAATAATTTTTAAAAGTCACGAAGTAGTTCATAAGATGACGATGAAATAGTTTGTAAATTGACAGCGAATAGTTTATAATGACAACGAAATAGTTCATGAGGTGACAACGAAATGGTTTGTAAGATGACTGCAAAGTAGTTTGTAATGGGTTAACATAAGAGTTTATAAATAACCGTAAAATAGGTTATAAGATGAAAACGAATTAGTTTATTAAATGATAGCTAGATAAAGTTATGAGATAATAGTAAGATAATTATAAGATGTTGACAATGTGGTTTGTAGGATGATATCGAAATAGTTTATAAGGTGTTAGCGAAATGGTTTATAAAATTATGGCAAAAGAGCTTATAAACGACGATGAAATAGGTTAAAAGATGAAAAACGATTTAGTTTGTTAAAAATGATCGCAAAAATAGTTTATGAGATGATAGTAGAATAATTTATGAGATAATGGCAATATGGTTTATAGGACAACAGTAAAGTGATTAATAAGCTGTTTAGCAAAACGGTTCGTAGACTGACGGAAAGTAGTTTATAAATGACAGTATTTCTGTTTATAAGACGATGCTAGTGTGGTTCATACGACAGCATCCAAATAGTTTATACTAGTAAAATAGTTTATAAAATAATGGCAAAAGAGTTTATGAATGACGACAAAATAAGTTAAAGGATGAAAACAAGTTCGTCTGTAAAATAATTGCGATAATAGTTTATGATGTGATAGTAGAAAATTTATGAGAACATGACAGAAATGGTTTATATGACGACTATGAAATAGTTTATAAGATGGCATCAAAATAATTTGTTAACCAATAGTGAAATGGTTTATAAGACGATAGCAAAATGGTTTGGAAAGCGCTAGTGGAACGTCTTATATTAATGATAGCAAAATAGTTTATAGGGTGACGACGTAACAATTTATAAGATGGTAACAAAATGCTTTTATAGAATGGTAGTAAAATGGTTAATACGCTGTCAGCAAAATGGTTCGTAGGCTGATGGTAAAATAGTTTATAGAATGTCTATAAAATAGTTTATGAGGTGACGCTAGAATGGTTCACAAATGATAGTGAAATGGTTTATAAGGTGTTGAAATAAACAAGAAGCTATCAGCTAAACGGTTTGTAAACTGGCGGTAAAATAGCTTATAACGTGACAACTACTATGTTTATAAGACGACACTAAAATAGTTCATAGGATAACATCCAATTAGTTTATAACAGTAAAGCGGTTTATAACATAATAGTGAAATGAGTTGTAAGACGGTAATAGATTTGAGGAGTACCTTACATAAGGCAATAGAAATTTTAGGTGTAACTGACAAAATCGTCATGACACAAAATGAACAGATGGTTTAAAAATATCCACACAATACGCGAAGTTTATAGGGAAATACTAGTGTAAAACTCTTAGGGGTTACGGTTCAAGTCTACTTAGGTTCTACTAGGCACGATAGGAAATCTCCTTTTTAAGTATCAACATTATCTCTGACGACCTTGGAGTTCTCGCGAGCTTTTACTTTTCAACTACGGTTCGCACGGTTCAGATTTGGACAATCACTCTTGTAATGTCCCGATTTTCCACACTCATAATAGGTATTTCAGGTTTCTAATTTGCCACTGCGGCCTCTATGTTGTTATCGAAACAGGTGTCCTACAATCTCTACTCATATGGCCAACTCTCTTATAGTTATTGCACTCCACAGTGCATGGCCCAGTGTGGTGCAACTTACGTTTGTTGTAGTTGGGTAACTTTCCTACATATCCAATTTTGTTATTTGGTCTACCAGTGTAAGCTCTCACAACCTTTTGTCGTTTATTTCGTTATTGGCATTCCTTACCATCTCGGTTTCCTAACGTATGACCTGATCCATTTAGTCGTGAGCTACGCGGATTTTTGCCTCATAGACAACAACAACTTTAATAGCATTAGCAATTCGTCGGGTTACAATACGCTCGATCCTCGCGGAACTCATTCCTTGTCTCGTTGTCGGTATTTTCTTCACATTCGAACGGAGTAAACGAAATAAAATAAGTCGAATTTCAAAAGTTGTTTTTCCAAAAAGAAATAGAATGTTATGAGGTGATGGGTTAAAGTTGTGTGCGAGTTAAACGGCATGTTTCTAGAAGTTATGAGAAGTAAGAAAAGTTGAGACGTGACGAAATGACGTAGGTGTTTCAACAACATTGGGCGGGTGTTCAAAGTCAAATAGTAGGATAATCGTTGGGGTCGACAGACTGCAACGGGTTTCCAAAATTACGCAAAATGGTATAATGTAAAGTAGCGAAAAGTTTTAAAGACCATCGTATTATGCACGATGTTTTAGAAGTAAGCGAGACAATTGTTTCACTTGTAATGTCTTAAAATAAACAAGACTATTGTGTCACTCACAATGTCTTAGGAAAATAAAATATATATATATATATACATACATATATACAACTTCCATATGTGTAAATGGGGAAATATACGTAAGGAAAACGTAAACGCAGAGAAGAATATACGCAAGACAAACGTAAGCTCATAGCAAAATAGAGCTCAAAGGGAAAAAATAAACGCAAAGAAACATAACGCATGGAAAGATAAACGCAGGGCAGAGATAAACCCATATCATAGCATGCTTAAGGAAAAATGGTTCTCAGGTATATGCCATAGCAAAAACACGTATAAGGCACACATAAAAGCACGTAAGGATCACATACTGGTTATAGACCAGACCTAGATATTCTACCTGGTTCTCTATAACCTTGGCTCTGGATACCAATCTGTCACACCCCCAAACGGGGCATGGACGGAATACGTGTCCGGGGGCGTGACGTCATAATATACATCACACAAAGTACAAAGAACGACCACTAATGGACGTTTTGAAAATCATAACTCGTTGTATTTATTAAAAATAGATAAGTCTTACAAGATTTGAAATGAAATTAAAAACGTTGCGGAAGCATAATTAAGTTTTCTAAAGACAACGAGTATGAATGATAAGAAAAGTCTTGAGAAATGATATCATATTGCACGTAGACTCCACATAGCACATTAGAGAAGTACAAAGCTAAGTACATGAAAAACATGCTTAAAACGTCAACATAAAGTTGGTGAATTCATAGGTTTAGTTCAAACGTAATTAGTGTGGACCACAAGTATATCAAAACGTATGCGACAACTATAACAGATACAACTTCACATAAAAGGAATTTACGTTGCACTAAGCTCATGACACTGAAGCTAATACTGAAAGATAGCATGTATAGTGCTATAAAAGGCTTGCCCTTCAGGTGTCCGACCAAAGACCACCTAACTATTTCGACATGACATATATCCGTTAGTTCTTGGAAGTCTCGAACTAGTAAGTGCTTCTTACCCGGATAGGGATAATTAGTCCCAATAGATCTATTTATTCACTCGCGCTCCCTTAACCGGTCCTCCGGTCAAGAAATTAACAGTTCATGATAATTCGGGCAATAGTGGTCTAATCGCTACTTAGGCATCACGTAAACGGGGGAATTCTCACGTATAGTACTTGTGTCCAATTTTAAAAACAAGCAATGTTTCTCACCCCAAGTTATAAAACATTTATTCAAAACAAGTAAAAGTGGGGCTATGAACTCACCTCGATTGGTGAAATGAAAGAGTAAACGTCTAGGAATATGATCACACGGAAACGAATGACGGTACACGAACACAACCTAAGAGAATATAGGTTTCGACTTAGAATCGAAATGATAGGAAGATGCGGATATTGTATAAACGTTTATGTAAAAATACTTTTGTAATTGTCCTTATAATTAAAATGTTAGTGATCGGTTTTGTGGTTGAAGGTATATATATAAAATATATATAATGTCATTTAATAACCTTCAAATAAAATATATTTATACATATATATTGTTCGGCATTTTACCCAATAATCCCAAATAGTGATTTAAAACCTTTCGATTATGATGTTTTTATATCTTTAATTTACACACTTCCCGGTAGGTCACCCATGCTAGTGCTTCTCTCACACGAGCACGCTTAACTGTCGGTAATTAAATTAAATATGTATGTAGAAAACATAGATATGTATTTTAATGTATTTATATAAGTTAAGTATATATTATTTATTGTTTATAAATAATATGTTTTTTCGGAAAAGGTTTATAAAAATATATATCCACAATTTAATCTAAGTATATAATTCTTACAAAATTTCGGCATGACCCGTTCGTGTTTACATGTTTTCCAAAGTCATAGACTTTAATAAAAACTCACTTTCAATTTACATTTCACAAGTTCGATCAATAAAAACTCTTTATAACTAGTCCGATAAGCAAAAAGTATTAAATAAGTCATTGGTTCATCAATAAGCTATCATAAGCTCTTAATAAGCCAAAACAACATAAGCCGAACCTTAAGCTTATGAGTTAAGCTCGCGGTTCATGGGCTTTTTGATGTGGGACGTGGCTTAAAAGCCCCTTAAGCATTCTTTGGCTTATTTGTTAAGCCAAATAAGCTTAACGTCTTGTCCTTTCAAAAATAAGCAAGAAATAAGCCGAATAAAATATAAGTCGAATCAAATAAGCTTGAACAAAACATTCCCTTCGTTTTCCTTATTGGGCCGAACCAATAATAAGCCCAATAAGCCCGAATAAGATCAAATAAGCTTTCCGAAAAGCTTATTTAAATAAGCCGAATATAATAAGCCATAAGTTACCATTTTTATTATATAAAAATAATCACGATCACAAAACTATGATTTCCTTATATTTCTTTCATTATTTTCGAACCATATGCATAACCTTTTAAGGTTTATGTAGTTTTAAAATCTTGTTTTTACAAAATAAGTTGTACAACTAGTATGCATACATCAAGATGATTATGAAAGTACAAGTTATTAAAAGATTTGAAGACTTACAAAGTTTGAAGGCTTAGAAGAATGATTGATGACTAGAAACAACCCAAACATTGTTTAACTAATACCCGAATGATACAAATGATCAACCCTTCAAAGTTTCAAGAGTTTTTAATCAAAGATGAAAAGTTATGAATTTATATATGTGCATATGTATTTTCGTAG